>JAPYYZ010003023.1:0-14178 GCA_030522705.1 Eretmocerus eremicus | reverse complement strand
AAACCATAATATCAATTTGAGCCCGCTACAATTCCCAATTTTCATCGCAAGATTGGATGCCCTTCCTGGTATGGGCAAATCTTCGGACTTGTTGCAAATCCACGAGCAAAATTCGAGCGTTCGTTTGGTCATATTTTCATGCGTTTCCGTCCCGGGTCTCAAAACTCGCCTTTATGGGCATCCTCCTTTCCCTTGCCATGTGTCACAAACTTGGGGACGACGTGCATGTTGCACATGAAAATACAGGAATTGATTGGGATTTCACTGATAGCTCAGCGTTGACTTCATTAACGCGCAGTAATTAACTCGAACTTCAAGTTTTTACTCGGTCAGGAAATACCCGCAAAACATGATTCTCGTGAAATCGTAATTTTAGTGCGCTTTCAAACGATCTGCTGGGGCAAGTCAAGAGGACAAGCCTCTATACAACTTGTTTTCCCAGAGGAGTAGTGAATCTAGTGGAAGCCTCGCTGTATTCTCTGAGGGACAGACCAAGCAAGCCACTCAACTCCATTAATGGCGTTGAAGAACATACTGTGACCGGTGCTATCAACTTTTTCCTGTCGTGTGAATAATCGAAAGCATGGCAAAAAAGCTCACCCAGGGAACAAATGTTACGACAGCCAATGTAATAGCCCTTACTAATTGTGATTCTAGTGACGCAGAGGTGATAAATGAACCAAGTTAGAACTTTTGGCCGATCATTACAGTCAACTATCACTCAATCATCTTTCTCCATCATAAGAGCTCATGATTTCATCATCCAAAGTTGGTTACAAAGATCAGTAAATTTTCCTTTTTAGAATTCAATTGATCCTGGAAATATGTCTAGATAATACATGTTCAAAGTAAATTTAAACATCTTGCCCAGTGGCAGAGGTTGTCCAGATAATTTATCTGAATGATGCTATAGCTGAAATTCAAAAATCTCAATGCAAGTTATCAAAACGAAGTTTCATATCTTCCAGAGTTCTTTTATGCTTCATATTTGGAATAATGCATAAAAAAAATCTTTCTCGACAAAAATTGATTTCGCAGAATTTGGAGGATTTGTACACACCTATTAAGTTTTCTGATTTTTGGTAACAGTAACATTGATTGACCTATTATTTGGCCAAGAGACTAACAGAGTCTAACGAAAGAATCATATTGTTTATTCTCAATAAGTAAGAAGGATTTGAAAATTTCATGGAAGAAGGCGGAACCAAGCTCCAAAATCTCCTAAGCATTTGATAGCACCCGAATTTCGGTTTCGCCCTGGATTCTGATGTTTGTACTCAGTAGATAGATGCACGCATGAATAGCTTACTTACTACAATCCCGTCTAAAGAACTCTCAGTTCAACTAAGAGAAACTTTCCCGTTTGAATCAATAGTATTACACAGGGCTATAGGAAACTTCCATTCGACAAACTCGATACTGTAGTGCACTCTTCGCATCTGCGGCAAGTTTTAGATTAAACCAGTGTTTCTTCATCGGTTTCTCCCGATAATTAACGACAATGATGCCTCTCTGGATTCTTCGAATACCAGAAACTTCTTACCCCGGAAACTACCCAGATCGATCACGCCGGCAGGCAAAAAGCTCCGGCACAGTTCCAACGCGCAGTTCACTTTGGCCTCCCAATAAACTGCCATTGTCCTGCGGATCTCCACACACAAGTCCGGCAAAAACTACGCATTACGCGCTCGTCGCAAATCCAGCTGAAAAACTAGCCTGAGTGTCCGCACGGATCGCCACGCCCATTCGCAAACACATGATACCCACTCTAGTTTCGAACTCGATAACTTTCGATTTGCTCTCCAGCAGCCCCACCCGGACAAAAAAGTTGAAAATCAGCCACGTGTGCATCAGCGAGCTCGAGAGTTTCACCACACATTTGCCCTCTTACATACACTTACCCACGCTGAAAACGAGTTCGAGAGGAGGAAGCTGCAGTTAAGGGGAAGCGAACGAGAGGGTACGATCTGCGGCCGTTGGTTCGGCCAATAAAACGCAATTTCGTACCGGGCAAGTTTGCTTGCTCTCTCTCAAGAGAGAGAGAGAGAGGCAGGATCCTCTCGAAAAGTTTTCCATTACGTAAGTCGTTTCATGGAGCGGGTGAGTGGGTTGAGGCGTAGCCGCGTGCTATGCGCATTGAAAATCGGACCCGGTACTGGGTTATAGCCCCACGGAGAGAGCAGGGGCGTTATATCCGATCGATCGATGTGGCAAGTATTGCGACGGTACTGCATGCGTTCAAAGCTCTGTGGTTTTAAAAGATGCGCCAACACCGACACCTAAACGGGTTTTTGGATGCGCTCGTGCCAGTGCGTATATATGTGGATGGCATTGGGCTCAC
Organism: Eretmocerus eremicus; assembly: GCA_030522705.1. Taxonomy (NCBI): domain Eukaryota; kingdom Metazoa; phylum Arthropoda; class Insecta; order Hymenoptera; family Aphelinidae; genus Eretmocerus; species Eretmocerus eremicus. The sequence goes on along the minus strand of JAPYYZ010003023.1, from coordinate 11,837 downwards.
GAGACTCTGGGCAAGGAATAGAAGAGATCCTCGAGCAGACTGCTGTGGGAAAATTCAATGCCCGAGCGTTTTTAGATAGGTATCGGCCACGAAAGATAGGGGATGAACCTCTCCAGCGGGAGGGAGGGTTGATCTCGATGCAGTCGAGCATTGGAGAGGGATCCTCTGATTCTGCGCGCAGAAAGGTGGTGCGAGCCGCTTAGCTTATTTCATGCGTCTCTCTCGCCCACTTTTCCTCTCCTTCTCTGCTCCTTCGCTAAGATTGGATATGGTAATTCCCTGAGCTGCTCACATTGGTCTTAATCTATTTCGGCGAATGAGATTCTGGCGCCGAGTCGATCTTTCCAGTCGAGAGCGAGAACGGAAGAAAAGACGCGAAGGGGAAAGAGAGTACACTTTCCAACGACGTGGCCCATTTTTCCCAGGACTTGAATTGAAACTGAAATGTGTAGGTCGTCGCATTGAGTGAGCAGCCTGATCCCCCATCTCCATTTGGTTTGATGTCGAGTATTCGTCGTGATGACTCGCGTCGACTCGCTCGAATGAGATTCTTCGGTGATGCATTTGGTCATCTCTTGGGGTGCGCTCCTTGCCACGTAGATTTCTACTATGATCCTACCAATGTCTCAGAACTGTAGATACCCATGACTTTGTTGAGCTAGATTATCGCTAACCAACTAATTCATTCTATCCTAAAATTTCTCCAGTGCATCACAAAATCTCGAAGAGGGTACTCAATAATTTTTTTCCTGCATACTTTTGATAGTTAAGATCGACCCTGGTGGAGAATATTTCACGATGGTTTTTCCTTCAAGAGTACTGAAAACTAATTGAAAAGAACGCTCCCCTGATGGATTCTATTTGACGAAATCTCCCGGGAATCTGATGGAACGCCGGTATTTTACAGGCAAATTTTTTTTCCTGTGAGAATAAAACCAAAAAACACCTCTACCCCCTCCCCCCCTCTAGTCATCGCAGAATTTTCCACTTTTGGAAACGGGTTGTAAATTTTTAGAAATTGTTAATACCACCGGTTCGTTCGAGAGGCACCAGAATCAAACAGAGCAAGTCTGAACCTATCTTTATTTGCGTCTCTTCAACTGTTGGTTGACAGGAATATGAGTTGACTGTGATATTTGCATGCTGCCATACAGTGATTCGTCAAAGTTCCGCGAAATCGCGTGTAACTCATCGTCATTATATTCCAATCACCAGCAGTTAAACACTTGCATGTTATCAAATTGTTAGTCATCAAAAAATCGTTATCCTAGCTCCCTCCAATTAATTTCCTGGACAGCGAGTAATTGGTCAAAATTCAGCCAGTCACCTCGCAATCAGAGAAATTCTACAGGATCGTTAGCACGGCATTTTGTGGAGTGCCCTTGACCGTGAATCCAGCCCTGCAACAGTCGCAATTTTCAGACGTACTCGACTGGATCGTGAAAAATGTCAACCGCCGAGACAATGAATCTTGATGGTGAATTTTGCCGAATAATAATTACGAGCGAGTACTCCAGAATAACGTCGGAAGGAAAAGGAATAAAATGCGACAGCATAATGCAAACGAGTTAGAGACATCTGTCAAGAGTCTGAGTGTCGGGAGGATCTGGTCCCACTAACGCAAGCCAGCTCGCTTGTTTTCTCGCTGATTAGTAGAGAGCGGGGTTCGGGATAGCAAAGGGGTCGTTTTTGTGGCGTTGAGCTCGCTTAATTTTTTCATAATTCCTCAACTTCGTGCTGATTGTCGCTCAGCTTTCCGACACTGAGCTCTCCAACCGACAGTCGCTGTATAGAGGGTCTGTCTCTTCCGTTTCGTCCCGCGCGCGCCGAGCTCGAGACGTGTACGTGATGCATAGCTCGAGAGAATTATGCAGATTCAGCGTGGAGCTCTTGCTATCCCTCCGCTCTGGCGTGAATTTTCCACTTCGCTTTCGATTATGCATACTCCTTTTCATCCAAACTGACTAGCCGCGCTCGCGCGAGAACAAAACCAAATTACTTTCCTGATTACGCCAACTTGCTGCTGCTGCGCGCCTTCGCAAACGAGCAAACTCATCTTTTCTCGGATATATAAAGGGGAAGAAGCGGAGAGTCATGTTTGACGGGAGTTTATTACCCCAGCAGCCGAAAAGATGAAAGCTGGGCGTATAGCTGGAAGCTCTTTGACGGGCGAGTTCGGAAACAGTCAAAATTAGTGGGAGAGCTAGTTCGAGCGCAGCGAGCGGAATTATACGCCCGTATATTAATTCGAGGGAGATTTCGGAGGTCTCTCGAGATGGTAACGAGATATAGTGGTGCTAGGTGAGACGCTGCAATCAGCGGCACGGGTCGCCCGCTTGGTAGCTATGCGATGGAAAGCAGAGACCCAATTTCTGTCCTTTAGCGGGGATCGTTCATTCAACTTGAACTAGGCTGCTTGATCAAACACTCATCAATCTTGGGCCGTCAATCGCAAGCTTGGAGTGTATGGTATGTCATCTTTCCAAGAAAAGCAATTTCGACTCCAGCCATTTGCAAGCTGCAAATCATGGACCAATATCCTCACCGTGACTGACGATACTTCTGATCACCGCACTTGACAAATTGCATGCCAAAACTTGAAAAAAGTCGGAGTCCAAAAGCTGGAAGGAGGACGAACACTCCATATAAGAAATTGGCCAATAACCCCGCACGTTTGAAACCTTTTGTGGCACATACAATACGGTGAGAGCCAAGATCCGAACCAAAATTCTGACCTCTCACCCCCAGGAAATTAGGGAAATCGGAGGTATATCTTTCCACCTCCGAAACGCGTTTTCGAGGATCCAGAAACCATGGATGGTACAATCCGATTGTAATTCGAAAGTCAGAACATCTGGTCATTTACGGAGTACAAATTAAAAGTATTTCCAGATCAGTACAGAGAACGTCTTTGGCTCTTCAAGCAGTTGAAAGAGCGAAAGACATTCTGTACTGATCCACAAATCGAGTCGCAAATACTTTCAATTTGTGCTCCGTAAATGACCAGATGTTCTGACTTTTGATTCGGAATTGGATTATGCCATCCAATGTTTCTGGATATTCCAAGGGTCAAACCGGTAGTTTACGAGTGAAGAATATTTTTTTGATTTCACGGATTTCTCGAGGGTCGGGGATCGAAATTTTAGAGCACCTCTTAATAAGAGACACCACAGTTTCCGGGTCACAAATTCGGCTGAAACTCTGGGAATCGTGTTCTTTTGGTAACAAAACATGATATCCAAAGCCGCAGAGTCTAACGCTCAATCGTTTTTGAGATAGAGCCCAAATTATTACTGGTGCCCATATAGGCCCATGTTAAACAGCGATATCTATAGACATACTTCCAATGCTAATCTCTTACACTGCAGCTCAAAAACGCATGAGCGTTAAATTCTGCGGCTCTGGATTTCATCTCTTGGCACCGAAAGGAGACTATTCCCAGAGTTTCAGCCAAATTCGTGACCCGGAGGCTGTGTTGTTTCCTAGTTAGTCTTTACCTTACTTTATGAGACACGAGAGATATCAGAGATGCGCAGCCACGGAATTCCCCACATAGAGTGTCCATCCTCTTTTCAGCTTTTTATAGATCTGTATCTGACTGGCTGTCCACTCAGTAAGGATTACCATCAGCAACTCATTAGTAAGACCTTTTTATGAATCACTGGGATTTCTTCGCGGACCACGCAGATGATACCGTGAGTCTTATTCCACGAATCAGTAAATTTTGTGTAACGAATTGAAAATTCTATGATGAATTAGCTTTGGGAGCATTTTCCTCAGTGGTAAATGACTCAATGAGTTCGCCCACAATGAGATCTCAGTTCTCAGTATCATTTCCCAGCAGGTTGAGAATGATCATCAGAGCTGTTCACCAACCTTGTTGGGGTAGCCGTTGTACTTGAGCAGCTCTCTGCAGCACCTGCCGTGGTTCTCGTAGTAGAACATCTGCACCATCTCGGCTCGGTGAGTGGCCGCACTGAGGCTAAAGGGCCCGCCGCCTCCAGCGTTGCGTCGATTTCTCTGCTTGTCCTGGTACTGCTGCCTCGCCTCCTGGTAGAGCTGCTGCCTGTCCTGGGAGTAGCTGCGGCCGGCCGCGGGCGAGCTGCTTCGGGCCCTGCGACCGCTGCGCCGGCCGAGCGGCACGCAAGGCCACCACCCCGAGACCATGGCTCCTCTCTCTCTTTCTCTATCCTCGCCTCGTCTACTCACTCTCCGGACCCAATGCTCTTGGCCGTCATCCTTGCGCAGGTCACATGCGCCCACCTAGAGACACCCCTATGACGGCGTTGATCGCGGGTGGACCCCAGCCTGGGACTCTGTAGAGCTGGACGAATCGCATGACGCTCGTTGGTGGTGCGAGGATCGAGAGTTTCTGTAACGATATATAGATAGATAGATGTCAATTTATTGTTCGAGGATCCAATTTTAAATACAGATCACAAATACAGTCGCTAGTGCGCACTTAGTCACCGTATTGGAACATAAGATTTTAGTCTTGGCATGAAAACATTTTTCTAGTCACCATACTGAGGTTCTATATTCATAACCATATTCATATTCATATCAAAATTTTGTTTTTAATGTTACTTATTTTTTCCAGTCAGCACGCTAAGTTTTTTTATATTCATAAGTTACTTTAAAAATAGAAGTCTGGTAGTAAGGGGATAACAAACCCCACCACAGTGATATGTTTGGTCATAGGTTGACACGTCAGATACAAAATTATGTCATATCTACAATACATTATTGAACACTGAAAATTAAAGAGCTGGGAACCCTCAACTCTCCTCGGGGATTGCTCGAGTAAGAATTTCTGAACCGCCCCCTTGAAGAAAGATAGCGATGGTAGATGCCTTGTTTGGGGAGGGTGGAAGTCCCAAAAATTAGAGCACACTGAATCTGAAAAGATCTTAGCCCATAATCGAGTCTCATTCGTGGGACCCCTGTCTTTTGGTGCTCTGCCTTGCCGCGCCTGGGACGCCCGGAGTGGTACCTGGTGAAAATTAACGAGAGAGATGCGAGGGAGCTTTAGAGACGTGTCTGAAATGAGCTTGCGGAGGATTGAGGTGGAGAGCTTGACGAGTTTGGGGGTGAGCAAGTTTGTAGTGGCGCCAACGACGGATGCGTATGGAGGAGCATTTTGTATGCTGGAGAGAAAGATCGAGATGTCGCGAGAGCCGAGTTGTCATATTCGCGAATAGCTGTCTCGCACAAGTGCTGCTCGAGACTTGGAGCTTCGGCACGCGAGTTGGGCTCCAACTTGACGGTGGTGAGAGATTCCAGATGGAAGTTTGAGAAGGCGATACCGGGGAATGACTGACAATCGTGGGTTGAGCCGCGCGGGATCCCCAGAATGCTTGGGAGAGAGTCTGGAGAGATTCTGAAACTCGTCTCATTATAAGATGAGTTGCGTCACTGTTCTCTCCGTGTGCTTTCCGTCGGTGTTCGGCAAGTCACGAATGTGATTGGAAAAGCGTCTTATAGTGGTTTTCGGAATCCTATCGTATCTATTCGTTCTTCGACGTATGTTTAGCGCAGCTTGAGTTGAATCGTGTACCGTTTTTCACGTATAGACGAAACAAAATGATTGAATCCTTGCATGAGTTAACCAAATACATGCGGAATTTCAGATTTGTGAGCTTGACATTATTCTTCTGAAAATACTCTACTCACATACATCCAGCTCGCCCATCTCTTGAGTTTTCTTAGTTCGAAAAAATCACGTTTGAATCGTCGAATATTCCTCCATTCTTATCATGATGCAACACGAAGAAATTTCCACCTTCATCGTCCCATTTCAACTCTCTAATATAAATGGAAATATTCACGAGTACACAAGAAATACATTCAATCATCCGCGCTCAAACAACAAAGCATACAATCTTCAAGATTCGTCCCTTAGCTCTTTCATGAACTCTGAAAGGGGATCGCTCGTTCCGATCCAATAAAGTGTCTACCAAAAGAACAAAAACGCAGCAGCAAAAGCAGAGCGCCTATCTCACGAATTGAATTTTCCTCGGCGAATCTACATTCTATTGAGGAGTGTTATGCTAATCGATGAGCAAGCCGAGGATAAAATTCATCCCGTCTGCGCGGGGGGCGTATAGCTGCCTGCGGATCGGCGCAATATTTCACCGGGCAAATCCCGCGCGGCCCGATTCTCCGATGAATTCCCCCGAGTTAATTTTAAATAGCCCCGCGCAGATAAGAAGATAACAAAGCTCGCGAACGGCGGCAGAGCTGCTCGATTCCGGAGGAGAGAAAATTCGCGGAAGGCACTGCGTCGAGTCTGGGGAGTAGCTGCTCGGGCCGTGCGGCTGTGCGGATGAGAGACATTATCGACTGCGAGAGGTAGACAAGTCCGTCCGAATGGATCTTGAGCAACTTGAGCTAGAGAAATTAAAGCTGGGGTCGGAAATCGCTTCTTTGACTGAGATTAATTGCCGGATGGCTGACAATTAGATCGAGATTTTGCGGGGTAGATGGATAGACGTGGAGAGTTGAAGATAATAGATGAATGCTACCGGAGAGTTATGAATTTTGCATACTATGCTGGTTTTGAGAATGATTTGCGCATCTGTGTGCAACAACAACACTTTTTCATCCGCGCGCTTGATTATTTTTAATTAAAATGTATTGAAAGCTTCGCCCCGCGTGATGAATTATCGATTTTATCTGGACACACCAGACCGAAAATCACCGCCGCATTACCCTGCGGCGAAGTGGAATATTTGAAAGCTTACATAATATCATGTTCCGCTTGAATATCATGATAACAATGCAATCCGCTGATATCTATCATGAATAAGCCTTGCTCGTAACTCGACTCAAAATTTGCTCATCGGCATAAATTCCGTCAACAAAAAGGTATTTGATACAACCATGAATCAAAAGACAATATTGATGGAATACTCGATTTGTGAAAATACCCACAATTTGATTGTCATCATGGGAATTCGATACATCAGAGGTGATTATGGACTACAAGACCCAGTTCTCAGTAAACAAATAGGTCCACCTAGTCTGTAATTAGGTATTTAATCGTGCTCGTGCTAATGACTGGTTCAAATGCCTCGCGTAAGCCGAGAATAAGTAATTTCCGGGCTGCGAGTTTCACACGCGGAAGCGCAAAGTCATCATTAGTCCTACTCTTTGTGCCCCACTAAACGATGCTTGCAAAGTTGACAATCTTTTTAGAGAGCCCAAGCGGAATGGCGCTGCGAATGCAAAGAGGGCGAGGGGTAGGAAAAAAACGAGGAAAGGGGGGAAAGGGAGAGTGGGAGGTAAGTAGGTACAGCCGGCGCGCCAAGATTTCGTCAAATGGAGCGCGAGCCTCGTCAAGCCGCTCGTTATAGTAGGAAAAAACGGCCCGGCTAGTATACACTCGAGCCTCGGCTCTACTAGGTCCAATTTAGCGCTGCTTTTGCACATGAAATGGGGCTGCGATTGCAGCTAAGGGCGCGAACCGTACCAAACGAATCCCCTTCGCCGAGACCCTTTTCTCCTTCTCTTCCCAGCTATTCCCTTTTGTTCACCCTCTTTGCCGTCATATCGCCGGAATAGGCTGCTTGAAAGGAGAAGCGTGAAGTAGAGATATTTGCGCAGGGTCAAAAGCTTGAATTGTCTAGATCTATGCATTACGTCCAAACAGAGGATTCCAACTAAGAGATTTCATGGTGCTGATTGGGCCTATTCATTATGAAATTGACGGCGGTATCAAAGTTCGTATGAAAAAATGCCTGCTTTGACTTTTGTTTGATACTTTTGAGTATGCCACACGTTTCTAACCAGATTCTCTCGACAGTGAGCAAATATAAATTAGCGTATCAGTCATTCCGAACCATTTTCGTGGTACAATAAGACTGGTTCCCAGTCACTCACGATTGAATTCCCATCTCTCACTTGAGCCCATGAAAATCACTAGGGCTGCGAGAAACATTTTTTCCGACGCTCGGTTGAGAATTTGAATTTCGAAGTAAATTCTGATGAAAGAGGCTCGCAACTAATTGTAAAAGCTAAATAGTACAGCAATTGCGTTCTGCATCTGCAATAGCTTACACCGTATTGGTGCATGTCTAATCCGATACACAAGCGGCTCACCGTATACATCGATATTAGCGTATGCTCGATTTGACAAACATCCAATTCGACGTACACCGAAACTAGATAAGCCCTCATCTGATATAAGCCGATGCTGTTGTATGTCTAATCTCGTGCCGGACAGATCGGGACAAGCGATGCTCCCGCATCTATCAATTGATCCAATTTACGCGAGGCGAATGAATCCATCACGAGAATCTCCTGCCCAAATTCCCTTCTCTCTCGAGGTGCTATTTACGAGAGAGGCGAAATTCTCCCCGGTTTCGATCCCCGATTACCGTTCTAATCCTTGTCTCAGTCAATGAACCTCCAAGTTGGCGTCGTAATCGCGTCTACAACTCCGCAGTTGCGATCCGAGCTCTGCCTCTTCTCTATTGAGCCCCCCTCGTCAATCTCCGAGAGCAGCCTGGAATTGATCGCGAGCCTCATTTAGAGGGGTAAGACTTTTCACTGAATCTACTTTGCATTGATGTCTCCCCCACTCCTAATGTATTCAAAGCTCAAACCGACCAGAGAAATTGAGGATGCTGGGAGCTCTACCAACTTCAAGCTGACAAATGCCAAAAATGTCAAGTTTTTTGGGTTTTATTCCAGGAATAGCTTATTACAGCTTATCAAAATATGTTTGAATCAGAGATGTCCAAACAATTTTCTGTTCTTGAAATAGGGCCAAAAGAAAATTCTGCGCCTTCTACAACCAACTCAAACAACACATCAACTCACTAAATGCTTTCTCTCTAGCTGTCTGACTACTACATCAGATTTATAGACAACCAAAACTCATTCTCAATCTAATTTTTTTTATCTATCTCATATTATTATAAATCTTGCCGGTCACCTGCAAGTACTGAAATTTTAGAAGGGATTCCCTCGAGTCAATTTGCGCGAGTCGACGGTACTATGTGAGTGAAATATTCCTTCAATCTTATATCAGAGTATTCAAACTCAATTTAGACTGTACAGTCGATTTCAGCACGCGTGAAAGATTGCACCTGCATGAATCCGAGGCAAGCCGTCAATTGAAGTTTACCGCGCAACTCTCTACTGCCACGAATTGCCGCGCGCGAACTTTGGAAATTCCCGCATGGAAGACCCAAATGGGCGTGGAGCGTCGAACAATCGCTCCGCACTGCAGCCCGTCAGATGCAGCCCGCATTGAGCATTTGAGCATTCAGCTCGCGCAACCGCCAAGGTGTTTCCCCGGCGCGTTGCCATAGGCCGAGCTAAGCGTGCGTGGCTCGGGCGCAAGCTCGCGAGCTTTTCAACGAGCTTGCGCTTTTACCCCTGCCTCCGTTCGCGCTCGCGCGAGTTTGGCTGTGTAAAAGTGCACTCGCTTGGCCTCGTTTGCTTTCGCGGCTTTTGTTTGATTTTCAAACTAGTCTGATTGTTCGGATTGGATGAGTTGGGAGAGAGCCTGCGAGCCGAGCTTTGCTCGGCCGCGCGAAATTCAAACCCTTGGAGCGTGCTTTTTGCACGGAGCGTTTTCCTGGAATCCGACGCGCGACAAGAGTGAGCTGCGATTTTATCCTCTTCGTTAGCGATGAACGCCGCGCTGTTCGCTCTGGCGCGAATCCGTCGCGCCAGAGAGGGTCCTTTGCACGTGATGGGTCGTCAATCGAAGTCCATAATAATTGTGGAACGGCATTTTTAGTTCCTCGATCATAATTAAGCAACCGGTGGAATGAATCAATTACGGTGAGCTTATGAATTTCGTTGATCGCTTTGAAGTATTAAGGTTTACAGAGATTTACATTAACAAAGATACGAAGAAAAATGTGACTGTGACTCTCATTCATCGGGCTGGATTGTTTACCATCAAATAAGATAAGTACTAGATTTAATAATGCGTGCCACGGCGCGCGGATGTATACAAGATGTAAATGCGAATGACCCTTGTGAATAACCCTTTACAGAGTTCAATACAGCTGTTGATTGCGCAAGTATCTGCAATATCTTTATGCGATAAGACATGAGGCATCTCTCGACAAATACATATACACGATACCGTTCATATCGAAAACAGCGTTGTACAAAATGCAGTATATCGATATCTCGAAGCTGTAGAATCATATTAGGATTAGGATAATTATTTGACCCATTAAGACAAATTCGCCTCCCTACCCCATGTAATCTTGGATTTACATGCCCATCAGCCCTGGGATGGGCCTATAAGTTTATCTATAAAGTTAGAGTGTAAAAGAATAGACTGTTCAAACCGATTAAAAACTCATGTGGACATTGATTAAAATACAATAGCGGCTTTTTTTCAATACTTCTGCTACTTTCAAATTTAGGAAAAAATTTTTTCTCGTGAACGTACAACATCTCGGTTTCCAGTGATCAATATTGCTTACATCCCAATATTGCACAGACCTTGATATCAGCTGGAAAATGAGCTGAAGTGAGTTCAACTAGGATAGACAGAAGTTATGGAAAAAATTAAACAAAGGCGAGAAAGTTAGAAAATCCACGAATCATCACTTTTTGAAAACTTATCGGAGCCGGCAAAAGTTATGTTGAAAAGTAGAATAGGCCGAACAAGTCAGGTACATTCACCTCACTTATTGACTGATCAATTATTTCCCTGCAAAGATTGAAATTGATATCCTATATCGATTCGCGAGCTTTATTTCTACACTCATCAATTGTTGAGAATTCATCTGAAACGTTCAATTTATATCTAAGATCGTTTAGGTAAAATAATCGGTATGCAGATTGAAGAGAATTTACTGGAATCTATTAGGCCATGTTTCAAATGTACTAATCCGAACCCCGCAACTTTTCACAAATCTTTTCCGACGTAGAGGAATACGTATGAGAAACTGCTATTCAGATCCACCCCACAACTCAAAAGAGAGACTGGAAGTTCAACTTTTCACAACAACGTCGCTGAATCGCGTCGTACATCAGCCTGAGAAAAATCTGAAAATTCTTTCGAGAATTTCGCTTGCATCGTACACCATAGCGCACGGTGGCATGATTCAGAGTGGATTACAGCAGCACCGCGGCATACCTACTCATATCGCTCTCAATGCGCCCGACCATAAATCGCTCCTCTGAAGCGGGACACGCACTCACCCGCGTACACCGAGAAAATTCCACCGTGGCTCTTGCGAAAGAGTCAGAGAAAAATGCAAGCGCCATGCCAATGTGGCTTGCAAGCTCGCTATGCGGTAAACAACAACTCACGAGCGATTCGCTTGGGTTTTGTTTTCGCGGCCATAGGCGCATAAGCCTCGAGGGTGAAAATTTACGGCAACGCGTCGTCGAGAGCTCGATTTTTCCAACACGCGAGCGCATATGATCTCGAGCTCGAGTTTGACCCCCTTGACGAGCTCGACACGCTAAGCGAGGGCGCAAAAAAAGCAAGCGCGGCGAAAACATTTCGTGCGCAGTGAGCACTTGCAGGGCATTACTTTGACGCCCGAGAGCTGCGACACGTTTCTTATCGGCTTCGCGCTGCATCCGTCACTGCAGGCTATATTACCATCTCGCCTTAGAGCGAGATTCTAGGGGCGTGAGTTTGGGTAGCAGTTCCACCGCATGGCTTGCCTCAGTGAAACCTTTCATTCGTGATGTATGGGTCTTTGGTGGACAGGCTTTTGCAGATGATACAGTTTATATTTAAAGCAAGTGAGTTCGTTGCAAAAATTTGAGCGAGACAGGATTTGACTTTTTAAGAAGAGAGTTTGGATCGGATATAGGTGGTTAAAGAATTCAATCACAAGAATAAAAAT
>JAPYYZ010003022.1:0-17200 GCA_030522705.1 Eretmocerus eremicus | reverse complement strand
TGTCGAACTCGAAGTAATGGATGGGCTCATTTCTATGAAGGATAATCCAAATAATGAACGAGTTCTCCAAGATGTTTTCATGGACATTCTGCGCGTCTTAGGTATGTGTATTAGAAATCCAACTACCTACAATTTGTTTCCTGGTCAACATTGAAAATGGATATATATTTCAGGCTTGCTAGCTCCATCAGTAAGAACAGAAACTCTCGCCCTTGCTATGGATCTTGTTACATCTAGAACAATTGGAGAAATCGTGCAATTATTGGAAAAGAAAGGGATTGGAACAACAGGGAGCGAACAAGAAGATGCACGAAAACATAGACAACTCCTTGTCAGAACCTCGCATCCTTGTCAAGTGAAATCCCATAAGTAGCAGCAACAGTTATATCCATCTTGACCGATTTCCTATCAGGAACCGACGAGACTGCTGCTAACGATGTCCTTATCTTCATCCGCGAAGCTATTGAGAGATTCGATTATTATTTCTGAGAACCTTGGTCATCAAAATACTCCTGGGAGTGAGTTTCCTCAGTTTCATCTCAAATTCATATACGCAAATAATCCCGTGACCTAGAGAGATCATTGCTTCTTCCAGATATAACTGAACAGTCACACAGCATCTGGAGATGAAAAGTTACATCTCAATGCCTTTGACTAGTCATGAGAATATTCCTGCTGGAATATGATTAGTATCTACACGGTCACCCACAACTGGTTGGTCGGGAAACGCTTTCGTATCAGACCAAGCACTCAGGGGAAACATCAAAAAGGCAGAAGTTTGAATGCACACTGTCCCTCATACCACTTCTGAATTATACCCAACTCGTTCGAATTACACCACAATTCCTCTTAATGCATTTGAAAGTTCTTGAGAACACTGAGAGGCTTATGACACTTTCTGCTCCAAAGCCATGCAGCATAGGTAGTATTTCCATAATACTGTACAATAAAGGGGATTGATATGACTGAGATGAGTCGTGAGCAGGAGACAGAGTCGGTGGTGCAGTTTTTATTCAATCTTCGTTGATCGAACTCTACTCTGTTAAGTGTATGTTCATCGTCGCATGCATCAAGCATTACCATGCTATCTGTTACAGCAGTCAGAAGTATAGTTGATGAGTCATGGTCGATACAAGAATCGACTCATCACCCAAGTCGTGTCCTCGGTCGAGTCCAAGTCGATTCGAGAAGTTGGATGGAAAATCTTGATGGCAACTTGACGGAATCTCCGGTCGAGTCGCAGACTTGTGATGCAAAATTCAAGCGAACAGATGGTTTCGGGTACGAAGGGAGAACATCAGCTTTGTTTATCATGGAAGGTACTTAGTATGATGGAAGAAACATACTCTAACGAATGTGAGATTGTTCAAACTGGGATTCATATGACCCAAAATTTGAATCAGTTATGTGATTTTATCCATGGTCTGTCTACTCATACTGTATGCTTGCTCCCCAAAAAACATGTGTCTCGAGTGTTGAATCGTGCAATGTGGGATGAGTTTGGAATAAGAGGAATAGCTCTCGTTGCCAAAGATTGTTCCAAATGACCGGAAAATCTAGAGAAGGAAATTTGTCACGCTTTGAGCGAAGGAGACAAAAATGAATGCGGGATAGAGAGAGTTCTTCACTCGAAAATTGGATCTGAAGTTATGATACGGCGAAATATAGATGTATCGATTGGACTTGTTGATGGAACAATAGGGACTGTGACCTCATGCGTGAGAGATGGGGATAATGTAGTCGAGCGTAAGAAGATTCACCCGAAAGACGGAGAGGGATATCCAATGAATCGTCTTGACTTCGAAGTTGTTCCGATGGATTGAATCTATATATCGAGAAAACGATTCCCTGTTTGTCTCATCCTGCTAGAGAAGATGGATTGGAACGGACCAGAGAGCTTTCTGCTTCAATCCGATCCAATGCAATCCAATCCGCTCGATCCGGACAGTCAGAGAAGCGGATTGGATCCCAAACCGTTCCAATCCGATCGGCGATGAATCCGGACGAATGCTGTTTCGGGGGATTGAATTCGCAGTTTCCGAACCGATTCGGAGCAATGATGGAGCATGACGTAAACGGATCCAAATAGATGAGGAGAGATGGTATGAGACCCAATCCGGATGAATCCAACTTCGGGGCGATTCTCCAGGATAAATTTGAATGACAGGAATTCACATTGAACTCTATCCGCCTCAATGCTATTTGTCGGCATTGGATGGGGGAGGATTGTCAATACGGTCCAAAGTTGTTAATCGGCATTGACGGTGCTCAATCCAATCCGGATCGATGCTGATTATCGGCATTGGATAGGAACGGATTGCCAATCCAGTTCAATGCTGATAATCGGCATTGACCATGCCAAATCGAATCCGCCCCAATGCTCGAATCGGCATTGATCGAGGTGGATCCGATCCGCCTCGATGCTGTTTGTCGGCACTGCATGGGGAGGATCGTCGAAGCGATCCGTTAATGTGAATTGGTATTGACGGTGCTCGATCCAATCCGGATCGATGCTGTTTATCGGCATTGGATGGGAACGGATTGCCAATCCGATTCAATGCTGATCATCGGCATTGACCATGCCAATTCCAATCCGTCCCAATGCTGCCTATCGGCATAGCATGAGGACGGATTGCCAATCCGGTTCGATGCTGATAATCGGCATAGCATGAGGATGGATTGCCAATCCGGTTCGATGCTGATAATCGGCATTGACCATGCCGAATCCAAACCGCCTCCATGCTGCACATCGGCATTGATCGAGGTGGATCCGATCCGCCTCAATGCTGTTCGTCGGCGTTGCATGGGGAGGATTGTCAGAACGGTCCCTTGTTCTGAATTGGTATCGACGGTGCTCGATCCAATCCGGATCGATGCTGTCCATTGGCATTGGATGGGAATGGATTGCCAATCCGGCTCAATGCTGATAATCGGCATCGACCATGCCAGATCCAATCCGTCCCAATGCTGCGATTCGGCATTGATCCAGGTGGATCCGATCCGCCTCAATGCTGTTCGTCGGCGTTGCATGTGGAGGATTGTCAAAACGGTCCATTGTTGTGAATTGGTATTGGCGGTGCTCAATTCAATCCGGATCCATGCTGTTTATTGGCATTATATGGGAACGGATTGTCAACACGCCCCAATGTTGTGAATCGGCATTGACGGTGCTCAATTCAATCGGGATCAATGCTATTCATCAGCATTGAATGGGGACGGATTGCTAATCCGGTTCAATGCTGATAATCGGCATTGACCCGGGTGAATCTAATCCGACTCAATGCTGTTTGTCGGCATTGAATGGGGAAGGATTGTCAATACGGTCCAATGTTGTGAATCGGCATTGACGGTGCTCAATCCAATCCGGATCAATGCTGATTATCGGCATTGGATGGGAACGGATTGCCAATCCAGTGCAATGCTGATTATCGGCATTGACCATGTGAAATCCAATCCGCCTCAATGCTGCAAATCGGCATTGATTGAGGTGGATCCGATGAGGACGGATTGCATATCCGGTTCGATGCTGATAATCGGCATGGACCATGCCAATTCCAATCTGTCTACATGCTAATGATCAGCATCGACCATGCCAAATCCAATCCGCCTCAATACTGCAGATCGGCGTTTGATCGAAGTAAATCCAATCTGCCTCGATGCTGAGTATCGAGGTGGCATAGGGACGGATTGCCAATCCGGATGAATGCTGCGCATCGGCATTGACCGTGGTGAATCAAGTCCGCCTCAATGCTGCGAATAGGCATTGCATGGGTATGGATCGCATATCCGGCTCGATTCTGATAATCATATTGACCATGCCAGTCCTGATCCGTCTCCATGTTGATTATCGGCATTGGATGGGGACGGATTGCCAATCCGGTTCAGTGCTGCGGATAGGCATTGATCGAGGTTGATCCGATCCGCCCCACTGCTGATTATCGACATTGCATGGGGACGGTTTGCCAATCGAGATCAATGCTGACTTTTGACGTTGCATGGAGACGAATTGCCAATCCGGATCAATGCTGCGCATCGGCATTGACCGTGGTTAATCCAATCTACCTCAATGCTGCAATTCGGCATTCATCGAAGTGAATCAGACCCGCTTCAATGCTGTCCGTCGGTATTGCATGGAGAGAATTGTCAAAACGGTCTATTGTTGTGAATCGGCATTGACAGTGCACAATCCGATCCGGATCAATACTGTTCATCGGCATTGACCATGCCAATTCCAATCCGTCTCAATACTGACTCTCGGCAAAGCATGGGGACGGATTGCCAATCCGGTTATATGCTGCGAATCGGGATTGATCGAGGTAAATCCAATCCGCCTCAATACTGATTATCGAGATTGCATAGGGACGGATTGCCAATCCGGATCGATGCTGCGCTTTGGCATTGACCATGCTCGATTCAATCCGCCTCAATGCTGTTTATCAACATTTAATGGGGATGGATTGCCAATCCGGTTCAATGCAGCAAATCGGCACTGATCATGCCCGATCCAATCTACCTCAATGATGAATATCGGCATTGGATAAAACGGATTCCCCATCCGAATCTGTTTTGCGAATCGGCCTTGACCATGCTCAACGCGATCCGCCTCAATGCTGATTCTCGGCATTGGATCGAGACGGATTGCCAATCCGGATCAATGCTGCGAATTGGCATCGACCATGCTCAATCCAATCCACCGCAGAGTCCATTATCGGCATTGAATAGGGACGGATTGCCAATCCAGTGCAATGCTGATAATCGGCATTCACCATTCCGAATCCAATCCGCCGCGATGGTGTGAATCGGCATTGATCGAGATGGATCCAATTCGCCTCATCGCCGCTTCTCGGCATTGGATGGGGGAGGATTGTCAATCCGGTCCGATGTTGTGAATCGGCATCGACAGTGCTCAATCCAATCCGGATCAATGCTGTCCATGGGCATTGAATGGGGATGGATTGCCAATCCGGTTCAATGCTGATAATTGGCTTTGACCATGCTCAATCAAATCCGGATCCATGCTATTCTTCGGCATTGGGTGGGGACGGATTGCCAATCCGGTTCAATGCAGCAAATCGGCATTGATTATGCTCGATCTAATCCTCCCTACTGCTGATCATCGACATTGCATGGGGACGGACCGCCAATCCGGATCAATGCTGCGCATCGGCATTGACCATGCTCGATCCAATCCGCCTCAATGCGGATTATCGGTATCGAATTGGGACGGATTGCCAATCTGAATCAATGCTGCGAATCGGCATCAACCATGCTTTATACGAATCGACGCAATGCTGATTATCGGCATTGAATGAGGACGGATCGCCGATCCAGTGCAATGCCGATGATCGGCATTGATCATGCCAAATCGAGTCCGCCTCAATGCTGCAAATCGGCATTGATCGAGGTAGATCCTATCCGCCTTGATGCTGTTGGTGAGCATTGGATGGGGAAGGATTGTCAAAACGATCCATGTTGTGAATCGGCCTTGACGGTGCTTAATCCACTCCCGGATCAATGCTGTTCTCCAGCCTTCATTGGGGACGGATTGCCACTCCGGTTTAATGCTGATAATCGTTATTGACCATGCTCGATCCAATCCGGATCAATGCTGTTCATCGGCATTGGATGGGGATGGATTGCCAATCCGGATCGATGCTGCAAATCGGCATTGACCATGCTCAACCCAATCCGCCGCGAAGCTGATTATCGGCATTGGATAGGGGCGGATTGCCAATCCAGTGCAATGCTGATAATCGGCATTGACCATCTCAAATACGATCCGCCCCAATGGTGCGAATCGGCATTGATCGAGATGAATCCAATCCGCCCCAATGATGTTCGTCGGCATTGGATGGGGGATGATGGTCAATACGGTCCAATGTCGTGAATCGGCATTGACGTTGCTCAATCCAATCTGGATCAATGCTGTCTATCGGCATTGAATGGGGACGGATTGCCAATCCAATCGAATGCTGATAATCGCCATTGACCATGCTCAATCCGATCCGGATCAATGCTGTTCATCGGCATTGGATGGGGATGGATTGCCAATCCGGTTCAATGCTGATAATCTGCATTGACCATGCTCAATTCAATCCGGATCGATGCTGTTCTTCGGCATTGGATGGGGACGGATTGCCAATCCGGTCCAATGCAGCAATTCGGCATTGATCATGCTCATCCCAATCCGCCGCTAAGCTGAATAACGGCATTGAATAGGGACGGATTGCCTATCCAGTGTTATGCTGATAATCGGCATTGACCATCTCAAATCCAATCCGCTCCAATGGTGCCAATCGGCATTGATCGAGATGAATCCAATCTGCCTCAATGATGTTTGTCGGCATTGGATGGGGGATGATTGTCAATACGGTCCAATGTCGTGAATCGGCATCGACGGTGCTCAATCCAATCTGGATCAATGCTGTCTATCGGCATTGAATGGGGACGGATTGCCAATCCAATTCAATGCTGATAATCGCCATTGACCATGCTCAATCCAATCCGGATCAATGTTGTTCATCGGCATTGGATGGGGATAGATTGCCAATCCAGTTCAATGCTGATATTTTGCATTGACCATGCTCAATTCAATCTTCCTCAATGCTTATTATCGGCATTGAATGGGGACGGATTGCCAGCCCGGTCCAATGCTGATAATCGGCATTGATCATGCCGAATAATCCGCCTGGATGCTGATTATCGGCATTGGATTGAAACGGATCGTCAATCCGGATGAATGCTTCGCATCGGCATCGACCATAATCTATCCAATCTGCCTCAATGCTGATCTTCGGCATCGAATGGGAACGGATCACCGATCCAGATCAATGCTGCAAATTGGCATTGATCATACTCTATCCAATCCAGATCAATGCTGTTCACCGGCAATGAATGGGGATGGATTGCGAATCCAGTTCAATGCAACAATTCGGCATTGATTATGCTCGATCCAATCCACCTTCATGCTGATTATCGACATTGGATGAGGACGGATTCCCAATCCGAATCAATGCTGCAAATCGGCTTTGATCGTGCTTAACCCAGTCCGCCTCATTGTTGATT
Source organism: Eretmocerus eremicus (assembly GCA_030522705.1). Taxonomy (NCBI): domain Eukaryota; kingdom Metazoa; phylum Arthropoda; class Insecta; order Hymenoptera; family Aphelinidae; genus Eretmocerus; species Eretmocerus eremicus. The sequence goes on along the minus strand of JAPYYZ010003022.1, from coordinate 10,135 downwards.
ATCGGCATTGAATGGGGACGGATGGCCAATCCGTCTCAATGCTGATAATACTTGCACACGGAAGAATGTTGTGTTCTCAGTTTCACGTCTCGGCACCTGCTCTTTCGAGCTTCATCCAGACGGCCGGCCTACGAAAGAAAAGAAAGTACTTGTTCTTCTGACCAGACCCACCTCACTGTATGTAGTTTGGCCCGCTCAAACCGAATTCGAGATCGGTTCTGCCCGCCGACCCCTTGTACCTCCGGAAAATGGAAATTATAGCCGGGAATTCTGAAAATACTGGGAATTGTGTGAGCTCATCTATCCAGTCATATATTCTCTTTATATTCCAGGCTAGGAATCTGTATGCAGGAGTTCTTGGAATCGCCGATCACGAATGCAAAGTCATAATTGCAGTTTACCCAAATCCAAGATGGCAGATCCAAGATGGCGGATCAAGAGTTTCCAGGAACTGCTCATTCCGGCTCGTGAGACTTTTCTCGGGGGTTTTTGGGGTCGTTGATCACGAAAATGGAGTAAGAACTTCAATTTCCCCGAATCGAAGATGGCGAATCCGAAACGGTCGGTCCAAGGCGGTGGATCCAAGGTGGCGGATCCAAGATGGCGAATCCGAAACGGTTGGTCCAAGGCGGTGGATCCAAGGCGGCGGATCCAAGATGGCGAACCACAATTTTGCAAGAACTTCTAATTTTCGCTCATAAGACTCATTTCGGGGATTTTGGAGGTTCCTGATCACGGGTTCGGATTCGGAATTGCGATCTCCCCGAATCCAAGATGGCAGATCCAAGATGGCGAACCAGGAGTTCTTAGAAAATGTTTATTCTGGCTTGTAAGACTTCTGTCAAGGGTTTTCGGGGTCGTTCATCACGGATCTGGAGACTAGTTGTTTTACCGACAGCTTCCAGCAAAGATCGCGAATCATCACTCCACTGGCGTACAAATCGTTGTTTTCTCATCCCTCCTCCCCCTTGTGACGAACTCTCATATCTCGGAATGAGCTATGAAGCAGGTTTCTTTTTCTTTCCTTTCCGGTCGGGCTCGTTTCTCCTTTCAATGTCCAACAGAAATACGCCATCATATTGATACTTCACCTCCCTCAGTACCGTTCTTCCATCTGACTTATGTCCTGGTGAAATCTTTCTCCTTGTTCTTCGCTGTATTCTCCAAGATTCTTGGGGAAGTGATCCAGATATGAGTACAGAAAGTGCACCTTCGGACTCATCGAGCAACTTCGATTCCTGAAATTCTCCAACGAATCTTCTTTCAACCTCTGGTATTCGGGACTTTCATCATTCCCCAGGGAATTCTAGAGAACTTTTTTGAAGCTCAGCCGAGCCGCTTTCCCTCTGCGATCCATTTGCAAGCTGAAGTTTCCATCTTGGAAAAGCGTACGAACTCGCGGACCATCGAAAATACCTCCTTTCAACTTCGCATCACTGATAGCGGGGAATTTGATTCCTGAATCCCCAAAACTTTCACCATCTTCATCCAGGGCTATGGAAAATTGTTTCATCAGCCCAAATTTGATCAATTCCGCCTCAATGCCCGTGATCAGCGACCCTCGAAACCCCCGAGATGAGTCTCATGAGCAAAAATGAGAAGTCCTTGCGAAATCTTGGTTTGCCATTTTGGATTGGCAATCCTGGACCCGCAATCTCGGACCCACCATTTTGGATTCGCCATCCCACATTCAGGAAGATTGGAGTTCTAACTTCATATTCGTGATGGAAGAGCCTCAAAACCCCCGAGAGGAGTCTCACGAGCCAAAATCAACAGTTCCTGAGAACTCCTGGTCCGGCATCTTGGATCTGCCATTTTGGATTTGGGAAAATCGCAATTCCGACTCCGAACTCGTGATCAACGACACCCAAAACCCTCGAGATGAGTCTTATAAGCGAAAATTAGCAGTTCTAGCGAAATTCTGGTTCGCCATCTCGGATTCGCCATCTTGGATCCGCCATCTTGGACCCACCGTTTTGGATTCGCCATCTTGGATTCGGGGAAGTTGGAGTTCTCGATCCATATTCATGATCAACGACCCCAAAAACCCCCGAGAAAAGTCTTACGAGCCGATACGAGCAGCTCTTGGGAACTCCTGGCCCATCATCTTGGATCTCTTATTTTTGATTTGAGAAGATCGCTATTCCGACTCCAGACTCGTGATCAGCGGTTCTCAAAACTCCCGAGATGAGTCTTATGAGCAAAAATGAGCAGTTCTTGCGAAATCCCGGTTCGCCATCTTGGATCCGCTGTCTTGAATCCGCCATCTTGGACCCACCATCTTGGATTCGCCACCCCACATTCGGGGAGATCTGAGTTCTGACTCTATATTCGTGATGATAGACCCTCAGAACCCCCGAGGAGAGTCTCACGAGCCAGAATGAGCAGTTCCTGGGAACCCCTGGTCCGCCATCTTGGATCTGTCATCTTGGATTTGAGGAAAATTGCAATTCCGTTCCCGAACTCGTGACCAGCGACCCCTAAAAACCCCGAGATGAGTCTTATGAGCGAAAATTAGCAGCTCTTGTGAAATCTTCAATCATCATCTCGGATCCGCCACTTTGGATCCGCCATCTTGGACCCACCGTCTTGGATTTGCTATCTTAGATTTGGGAAAATTGGAGTTCTCACTCCATATTCGTGATCAACGACCCCAGAAACCCCCGAGAGAAGTCTTACAAGCCGGAATGAGCAGCTCTTGGGAACTCTTGGTCCATCATCTTGGATCTGCCATCTTTGAGTTGAGATAATCGCTATTCCGACTTCAGACTCGTGATCAGCGGCCCTCAGAACTCCCGAGATGAGTCTTATGAGCGAAAATGAGCAGTTCTTACGGAATTTTGGCTCGCCATCTTGGATCCGCTGTCTTGGATCCGCCATCTTGGACCCACCATCTTGAACTCGCCACCTCACATTTGGGGAGATCTGAGTTCTGACTCTATTTTCGTGATGGGAGACCCTCAGAACCCCCGAGAAAAGTCTTACGAGCCAAAATGAGCTGTTCCTGGGAACCCCTGGTCCGCCATCTTGGATCTGCCATCTCGGATTTGAGGGAAATTGCAATTCCGTTTCCGAACTCGTGACCAGCGACACCCAAAACCCCCGGTATGAGTCTCATAAGCAAAAATTAGCAGTTCTTGCAAAATCTTCGTTCACGATCTTGGCTCCGCCACTCTGGATCCGCCATCTTGGACCCACCGTTTTGGATTTGCCATCTTGGATTCGGGGACTTGGAGTTCTCACTCCATATTCGTGATCAACGACCCCAAAAACTCCCGAAAAGGGTCTTACGAGATGGAATGAGCAGTTCCCGGAAACTCCTGGTCCACCATCTTGGATCTGCCATCTTCGATTTGGGAAGATCACAATTCCGACTCCAGACTCGTGATCAGTGGCCCTCAGAACTCCCGAGATGAGTCTTATGAGCGAAAATGAGCAGTTCTCGCGGGATTTTGGTTCGCCATCTTCGATCGCTGTCTTGGATCCGCCATCTTGGACCCACCGTCTTGGATTCGCCACCCCACATTCGGGAAGATTGAAGTTCTGACTTCATATTTGTGATGAAAGACCCTCAAAACCCCCGAGAAGAATCTTACGAGCCAAAATGAGCAATTCCTAGAAACTCCTGGTTCGCCATTTTGGATCGCTGTCTTGGATCCGCCATCTCGGACCCACCATCTTGGATTCGATATCTCACATTCGGGAAGATTGCAGTTTCGATCTCATATTCGTCATGAAAGACCCTCGAAACCCCCGAGAAAAGTCTTACGAGCCAAGATAAGCAGTTCCTCAAAACTCCTGGTCCGCCATCTTGGATCTGCTATCTTGGATTTGGGAGAATCGCAATTCTGAATTCCAACTCGTGATCAGCGACTCCGGAAACCCCCGAGATGAGTCTTATGAGCGATAATTAGCAGTTCTTGCAGAATCCTGGTCCGGCATCTTGGATCCGCTACCCTGGATCCACCATTTCGGACCCACCGTTTCAGATTCGCCATCTTGGATTCGAGAAAATTCGAGTTCTCACCCCATACTCGAGATCAACGACCCGAATAACCCCCGAGAAAAGTCTCACGAGCCGACATGAGCAGTTCCTGGAAACTTCTGGTCCACTATCTCGGAACGGCCATCTCCGATTTGAGAAATTCCCAATTCCGACCTCAGACTCGTGATCAGCGGCCCTCAAAACCCCCGAGATGAGTCTTATGAGCGAAAATGAGCAGTTCTTGCGAAATTTCCGTGTGCCATTTTGGATCCGCTGTCTTGGATCTGCCATCTTGGACACACCATCTTGGATTCGATATCTCACATTCGGGAAGATTGGAGTTCCGACTTCATATTCGTGATGAAAGACCCTCGAAACCCCCGAGAAAAGTCTTACGAGCCGAAATGAGCAGTTCCTGGAAACTCCTGGTCCGACATCTTGGATCTGCCATCTTGGATTTGGGAAAATCGCAATCTCGACTCCGAACTCGTGATCAGCGACTCCGGAAACCTCCGAGATGAGTCTTATGAGCGATAACTAGCAGTTCCTGGAAACTCCTGGCCCACCATCTTGGATTCGGGTGAATCGCGATTCCGACTCCGAACTCGTGATCAGCGACTCCGGAAACCCCCGAGATGAGTCGTATGAGCGATAATAAGCAGTTCTTGCAAAACCCTGGTCCGCCATCTTGGATTCGCTACCTTGGATCCGCCATCTTGGACCCACCGTCTCGGATTCGCCATCTTGGATTCGGGGAAATCAGAGTTCTCACCCCATATTCGTGATCAACGACCCCAAAAACCTCCGAGAAAAGTCTCACGAGCCAAAATGAGCAGTTTCTGGAAACTCTTGGTCCGCCATTTTGGATTTGGGGAAATCGCAATTCTGACTTTGGAGTTGTGATCAGTGACCCCAAAAACCTTTGAGTACGGATTTCTAGCCTGGAATATGCAGAAAAAATATGAATGGATCAAAAGGATCATGCAATTCCCAGTATTTCCAGAATTTCAGCTATTTTCTTCGTTTTCCGGGAGAACAAGAGGTCGGCGGGCAGAACCGACTTCGAATTCAGTTTCAACGGTCCTCAATTCATACACTAAGGTGAACCTGGTCAGAAGAACAAGTACTTTATTTCTCGTGCGCCGATGAGGCCGCCGTGGCCTAGTGGATAAGGTCCTGGTCTCGCACGCGGGAGGCCGGGGTTTGAGTCCCGGCCGGCACCACTGAGATTTTTTCTTATGTCTGTAGGTCCCCCTCACCGTGGTGAAATCGGTAGTTGGCAGTTGCTGACGCGCTGGTTGAGCGTGACTCAACCCCACGCACATGGGTGCCGTCTGGATAAAGCTCTAAAGAGCAGGTGACGAGACGTGAAACTAAGAGATTAAGTAAGTTTTCGTGTGCCGGTGTGATCGGCATTGACCATCCCAAATCCACCCCTCTACGGTGTGCACGACCTTGCCGTGGTGAGGGGGCTTCCAACAAATGAACACACCAACCAATCCACGAAATACTACACACCCGTAGCGCTCCTATCTCATGGGGCATCCCGGAGGTGACTCCATAAGAGGAAAGGTGAGAAATGGGGATCCAGAGATGGGTATCTCTACCGCTGATAACCACCGAGAGTTGCGACCGCCAGGTGCAGACGTGGTGGCCAGCCGATGCAGGCTCTCGCCCACTGAGGTAACAGTACAGGGGGGGGGGGGGCCCCGCGCGGATTTGTCTATCGGGGCCCACATCCGACCTATACAGTGATTCGCGTTCGGGGGAGACCCGGGGATGGGACCGCTGCACAGCACACTGACACTACACACACCGCGCACGACTCCCGCCACCAGTTGTACGGTCCTTGGAGGAGATTCTCCCATCGCTGCGTCCGTGCCCTCTCTGGAGAGTACCGTAGGCAAAATCAGTGTCGTCCTGAGCCGCCGGTAGTTGAGGCAGACCGAACCCGTGCTAACTACGATGTGGAGGCTCCTCCCGCACAACGGTATTGGGAGAACCCCAAAATCCCGCTCTTGCAGTAGTGCCGGCTGGTGACCGGACGGGACCATGCTGTAGGAAGGGGGGTTGGCACTACTCAGGCCACCGGACTGTAGGCACGGTCAGCGAGGAGGAGAATCCAGGAAGGGGAATTCCGCGCTGGTTCGTGGGAGTAGCCGTGACCACTTACACGAACACGTCCACTAATAAACAGGAGGAGAAAAAACAATGGCAGATACGGATAATCGAAGAGACGTTACCAGAACGACACTGCCAACTGGGTGTCCCTCCCAACCCACACCGGCCAAAGAGGAAACCGGTGATCAAAGCGAGACTTGCGGACAGCAAGCAGGGTAGGTTGCGTCCAACAGCAACAACAACAATCACTCACTCGGAGGTGACCTGATAGAGAAATGGGAAGGGGTAGAATCTCTGGACAAGGAAGAGGACCAGTTGATCGGAGACATCCAGGTCCACCTCAAGGAGATGAGAGACACCTCCGACACAGTGAACAATACACCAGGAGCAGTCAGGAAAGAGCTGTCCAAGCTGGTGTTCGCCGTCAAGAGGCTGATAGACGTCAAAGAGCAGAGCGAGACCCTGCGAAGAGAATTTGGCGCTCAACTGAGGTCTGCTGTGAGTCACATGGGCTTACCACCTGAAGCGATCAGTCATACCTTGGCTCACTCACTTACCAGCGCGGTAACTGCCGAGCCATTGACGAGTGACCACACTCCTACAGGTAGCATTGAAAGGAAGAAGACCTCTCCATCGTCAGCGAGCAAAATGGAGAGGAGAAATACAAGGAGGAAAAACTTCCGAATACGAGTGGAGAGGATGGATCAGTACACCGACGAGCTCGCAACCAGAGACGCCCTTCTCGAGGAGAAGTCGCGTGAGTGTTGCGCCAACAGTTGACAGCAAAATGGAGTGGGAAACTCACCGGAAACGCGAGAGGCACAAGAACAAGGATCCACCGAAAGGAAAGGAGGAGGCCATCAAGGCCAGGCCACGACCCGACGCTGTTATCGTGAAGACGGGCTCCGCAACATACGTGGGAACTCTGAAGGCAATGGAGGCCAAGATTGATAGCAACTTTGCTGCCAGCAACTTCAATAAGATGAGGAAGACGAGATCTGGCGAGCTGGTCATTGAACTTCAGAAAGAAAAGAAGTAAGCTGAAGTCAGAGACGGGATAGCTGCTACTCTCGGCGACGAAGCGACGATTCGACAGCTACAGCAGACAGTGGCACTCGACATCCGGAACATCGACCTCAAGACCACCAGGAAGAAAGTCGCCAAGGCTGTGATAGACGCCCCACCAGATGGCAATGGCAGGAAAGTCGAAGTGAAAGCCTCACGTCCTGCCTACAGGGGTACGCAGCTCGCTGTTGTCGTGATACTGGTGCTGGCAGCCAAGCCGTTGCTGCAAAGCGGTGAGGTCAGGATCGAATGGGTGGACGCTCGAGTCCGAAAGAGGATCGCAGTACTGCGGTGCTTCAATTTTCTTGGTCCCAAGCACATCGCAGCCAACTGCAAACTCGAAGGAGAGCAAAAGCTCTGCTTCAAGTGTGCCGAAGAAGAGCACCTCGCAACAACATGCACCAGGCCACCTAGATGCATACAGTGCGAGAAGCTTGGCGTAACTCTCGACCACGTTCCTTGGGTTGCTGGCTGTGTCGCCTTCCAGCAAGCTCGAGGCTGTGGGATACCTGTCTCCCGGGGGAAGAGAGGAAGCAATGGATGACTTTCTTTGGGTCAACCTAAACAGAAGCGGACGCGCGTACGACCTACTAGTGTCCGACGCAGCGAAGGAGAACATCAATATGCTCCTTATCTCCGAGCCGCAAGTGAGCTCAGACTTTACGGGAGCAACTTATAACTCTAGCCGGAGAGCAGTCGTCCAGATCCTGAACAAAAATCTACAGAGGACTGCACCACTCGAGAGCGGATATGGCTTCGCAAAGAGAGTCGTCGATGGCGTGGCTATTCCTGCTATTACTCGCCCAACGACCTCATAGCGACCCCATGGCAATCCATCCCCATTCAATGCCGATAATCGGCATTGATCCGGATTGAATCGAGCATGGTCAATGCCGATTTGCAGCATTGGATCGGATTGGCAAGCCGGCCCCATCCAATGCCGATAAACAGCATTGAGGCGGATTGGATCGTCCAGTTTTTCGAATTCGATGCCGATTTTTGGCATTGAGACGGATTGGATTGCATTGAGGCGGGTCGGATTGCATTGATCCGGATCAGATTCAGCATGGTCAATGCCGATTTGCAGCGTTCAACCGGATTGGCAATCCGTCCTCATTCAATGCCGATTCGCAGCATTGAACCGGATTGGCAATTCGTTCCCATCCAATGCCATTGAACAGCATTGAGGAGAATTGGATCGTCTAGTTGTGATGACTTCACGAGTGAGATTCCACTCACTCGTGAAATCATGTTTATTAGAGGGGAAGTTGAGCGGAAAATCTGGGGGGAAATTTCCGGATTTTTCGCAGCAGGCTCTGCTACCACGGGCCACTCCTGGGCTGGCCCGACACCTTTGGGAAACCGCGAAAATTTGATTAATCTCGAGGGAAATTCGTGAAGCATGAAGACATTCTCCGGAGGGGGATCTTCTGGGGCAACCGCCCATACGGGCTCTAGCGTAGAGTGAATAATCAACGGATATGTTTAAATTCTGTTTCATCTTCAATGTTCCAGAAGAGAATGAGGAAAATCCATGACAACTTGAATTAATTTCATACAAGATTATCCTAACCAGTAAACCATGGATCGAGAGTGAGAGAGACACAGAGTTATTTTGTTTCAGGGACACTTTTGAGAATTTGAGAGAGTTATCGTACCTTACTATCCAGTTGAATTTTTCGGTAGAGTCCCACAGTTCGGGATCACACTCGAACGTCGAAGGGGTAACCTCTTGTCCTCTGGCGCAGTCACATAGCGAATCCGAGAAAGTCGGGCCCGTCACGGAGCGAGCTCGATAGAATTGTTGTTACTTCGAGGACCGGGGACCAAGTAGACGAGCCGTTGCCGCGTGGAGGAGCGCGAGCCGCTCCAAACTACCGAAGCTGCCCTCCCGCGCGAGGCTCATGAGTCCAGTCAATTAGCGCGCTCACGCGCCTACTTCATTCCTTGTCTGCATTATTTTGCGCTCTTCCTCTCCTCTCAAACTCCCTCTTCCTCTTTCTTCCTTATCCTAATTCCCATCCTACGAGGGGCGGGGGAGCATCCGTCTCGGGGTTGCCGGCTCGAGAGAGAGAGAAGTCATCGTTGATGTCTCCTCTCATCCCCCCTCTGACCGGAGCGCATGTCTGGATATGTGTGGCGCACAAATCTGACTCCCCCCGCGGCCAGAGGGATAACGCGTGAGCGCATCTCTGTCCGCGAGAATAAAAAAATGCATGCGTCACATAACATCCTCCCCCACTTACACGGGGAAACCACACCCTTCGGGTCACCAAATCGGACCAAAATCTTTCTACAGTCTCGTACTACCTAGTATATGAAGAATCCCAAGTATTGCTGACAAATGCCCACTCTGGACAGAGTTAGAAAATGATCAAGTATCCCATTTTCCATGAATTTTGGCTATTTTCACCCATAATAGGCTTCTACTGTAACATCAGTTGGTCTCGCTCGACCAAACTCCTCATTGGTGCTGCTAACCTTTCTTCTCATTTGGAGTACATGAAATCTGATGAATCTAGAGCTAGAGGATATTACCTCTAATACCTCTGTCCAGCGATCATCTCAAATCTAGAACATTGCCAATGGAAACTTACTTTGACGTAAACCAATATTTTAAGTCACCCTTGGGAATGACCTGCATGCTCCATCAACCGGCATGATAATAGACGAATTGGCCCCTAATATATCTCATAATGATCTGTCAACGGCATTGTAACAGCAGAATCCAGCATAATATCAGAAACTGAAAGTCAAAGCCGGCAATCTTCATGAAAACGCACTGCAGCAATCTCTCACTTGTGTCAACACTGTATGGACTAGCATCCCATTTCTGGGAGTATATATACAACCGGTGTCCGATTTCTTGTATATATTCTTATTGCACAATTACAGGTTCCACTCGTCTGCGGCAGGGACAGATTTGGAATCCAAATCAGAGTTGAGATCATGGACTGAATTGCT
>JAPYYZ010003021.1:0-12156 GCA_030522705.1 Eretmocerus eremicus | reverse complement strand
AAGAGATGTCCTGAAAATTATTCAACTTGTACAATTGAATGACAGAATGTTCTCACGAGCAAAAGATCAAGATTGAGAAAGGGAATTATTTTTATCTTTTTTGCCAGCCACTTGTGAACCAGATCTTGTGAAAGAGCAAAGTTTTGATAAAATTTTCCTCAACTCAATTTATTTCTTCATCTTTAGTGAATAAGAGATAGTTTCAATAATTCACAATGTTGATCAGAGAGTTGAAGACCATGATCTCAAATTTACCTTACTAGAGTGATGTGTAAACTATAGAAGATTATATTTGACGAAATTGTCTGCGCTATATGGTACACTCGGTCGAAGTTGTGAGGTCTGCCTTGCTTCTTCGCATGGTTTCCTCCCTTATGTTCTATTTACTGCCGACCATGTCCCAGAAACCCTTAACATTCTAAACATGAGTATAATATCACATGAGCATGAGACATCTTGATGGGAAAGTATAGATATGTTGCCCGTTTAGAAAAACTTCCCTGTTATTGGGATAATTCACAGTCTTCCCTTGTCAACACGAATTTGAAAGTGCAGAATTTCCTTTCGTGTTAACCAGAGGGTTCGTGTTAACGAGGGATGACTGTACCACAGAGAAGATTTATCATTATTTTTGCAACAGGAAGGATTCAAGACTTTAATTCGTTCATTGTATAACAATTTCATTGGCAGGGATATAGTATGCAATACTAGTTCAACATTTTTGCTAGATTAAAATTTTTGTGAAGATGAATCTCTTGGCTGAAACACAAGAGTCTGACTAATTTTTGGATGACCTACAATTGCAATATCACCAAGGATGAAATGTCAATGAATCAAGATGAATGTTCAAATGATTATTTTCAAAGGCTTCAAGAAAGTTCTTCCAAATACCATCAACGAGGATTCAGCACTTGCTGCCTTACACTGAATTCAGATACATTACAAGAGCGTGCCATGATACATCTGTGATGAGTAACTGTATCTGAGTTGATTAGGATGTGCATCTCATCTAAGAATAAACTGGATAATAGTTTTGACAACTGTAACGATTTGTAGAAGGAACGTCAGTACAAATCTAACATCTATGATGTTGAATTGATATTCCCTCCTTCGAAGATTCTGATCAGACTCTGAGTAACGGTTAGTTGCGTAAGCTTTATGCTGAGATCACGATGATCGACAGTGAGATAGTGAAAAATTTGCAAAATGAGTTGTTAGGAATGGCAAATTATGGTATAAATACTTGCAATGAATGATATTCTCATGAGATGGTAACGACAGCCTTCTGTGCTCGTTTCAGCATTTGCAGCTATATGACATTGTACGGACTATTCGGATAGGTTTTCATCCCTCGAATAGCCATGAACAGGCTTTCCCAGTGAAATCATGATGAGGAGCTGTAGGTTAAACCACACCAAGAAGTGTGCCAGCAACATAACATCGATCCTATTATAGGCTCTAATGTTTCCCACAACCCTCAAATACTAATTCCTCGCCTTGTGTTGAGTTCATATCTTTGTTCATGGGCTTCATTGTCAAAATCACAAATTGTGATGGTTATTCACTGTCACATTGTGTCCGACCGTTGGCCGTGACCCACGACGCGACGCTGCGAAGCAGAGCCACCGTTCTGATTCAACGATGCCGAAAAGAGTCGGGTTTTCTCGTCTGCTTTTGCATTCGCCTGCGTATCTTGAAGTCGATGTCACTAGGCTGTTCAGTCTAATCGAGCTCCAGTGTACATTGCTCGGGGAGCACCCAGTACATATAAGAAATGCGTGTCAAATGTCCGACTTTTTGAAGATGCGAACAAGAGTTTAGCCGATGAATCCGGCACTGTGATTGGTAGAGTGGAAGAGGTCGCAGGAGACCAAGTGGAGTGAAAACGAAGGAAAAATTTGCACCCACCATTTCTAAAAATTCTATAAAGTGATATAATGGGCATGATAAAAATAAGACTAGAGGAACTTCGGGTCATCTATTCCTGCAAAAGGCAGTGTTCTCGAGAGTCGATACTTTCTTTTGGGAGTAGTAAACACAGCATACCGCAAGTCGTAACTTCTCGGGGAGATAATTGATGAGTGAGCTCATTGTCAGTCTGGACAAACTGGGTGCAATTAAGTGATGGTCTACAACTAGAACTATTCTACACAAGAAACTGTGAAAGTTACCGCGCTGAATCAAATCTCAGCCGTCGAAATAGAATCAGTGATAGTGTTCGCATTTCCATTACCCTTGCACCCTAACCATATCCCAATGCATTTTCTCCAAAGTCCACGTGCCAAGCCACCTAAACAGGGAAAAGAGTATTTTGAATTTTATCATATGAACAAAAAGAAACCATGGTTTGACTATCATCGACTAGACAGAGAAACAATAGTCACTATCAATAGGTGCAGATCGAATCACTATCATTTGGCCGCTTCTCTTGAAAGGAAGAACTTCACAGATGATCCGAAGTGCAGTTGTGGTGACGATACTGAAGATATCAATCATGTTTTGAGGCAGTGTCCAAAGTACAACTCGCAGAGAATTGCTTTCGTTCAAGATTTAAGGCGAGCCAAAATGTATCTTCCGATGACTGTTCATACCCTGATCGCAAACCCCAATGCTCAAATATGTAGAATGATTATGAAATTTGCGAGGAACTGTAGCTTGAGAACTTAGAATATAAGATATGTATCACCTGAGTAGAGCTGAATAGCCCTGTAAAAGGGCTAAAAAAGCTCCAATAAAAAATAAAAAAAAAAGCCACTTAAAAAATTCCCCACCATCCCCTTATCATAATTCACGGAAGAAATTTTTCGCTAGACCTAGCATGTTTTTTCACAAATTACCAGTCTGTCCCAGAGGATCGCCAATTTCACCGACGATGGCAAGGGTGAGTTTCAAAGGGGCATATCTATAGAAAACTAGCACAAATTCGCGAGAAAAATATTCCACTGCACTTCCAATATCCTCTCGCTCATCGTGAGTCTCTCCTCGAGAATTACGAGTCTTGCAAACAACGACGATAGCGCAGCATCCGCTCGGGGAAGCGGGCGCAATGCTCTCGCATCAGATACATCGACAACTGCACTCTGGGGCGAAAGCGGGTATAGCATACGGGGTGCGCTCGCTCAAGAGTTGGCCCGGCAGGCGCATTAGCGGCGCCATCCGAGCGAGCTGCTCGCTCGAGTTTGTTCGCGTGCATGTGCTCGGGCGCGGCACTGCCATGAATTATAATATTCAATTCCAGCCGAGTTTTGGATGTGGGTCGCATATAGCGTCGCGCGCGTTTCGCCAGCGAGAAACACAGAGCGGGCAAACTGTCAACTCTGCTCGCGACTCCGTCGCTGCGGAATCAATTGTGCGAGCGCGTGCGACGCTTCCCTATTTATCTCGCTGTTCTCGCTGTTCTCGCTGTTTATGACGGCGCATTTCCTGCGCTGCGCGACTGAATCCATTGGAGAGGAATTTTTTCTCGTACTATTGTGAGTTTTTCAGGAATCGATGCGTAGCTCGAGGCTGTCACTGCATTTGAGATATTTCGTCCTGGTATAGAGTCTGATACATGTCGCAGTTTGATTTGGCTGAACTTCAGTACCTGCACATCGAACTAATTAATTAGGTTGGACGTCGCGAATAAGCGTGTGAATATAATGGATGGTTTGCGAAAAGTTCTAATACGAGTGATGCCTCCATATTTTGAGCTGTTGTCACTCATTATGACTTGTCCATTTGGAGGGGTGAACAAAAAGCTATGGGGTAATTGAATTTCAAATTAAAATTGGCGAAAGATGGATGAGTAAGTTTTTTTCAGACATATTGAGTAACTGCGGTATGCGAGCTCCCAAGATTGATAAGTATGAATATTTCACGATCTAAATATTGAAATTCGTACAGCGTAAGCGTAAACTTTGGCAACGCGCTAGAGCTAAATTACTCCTCGTTGACCTGTTTAAAGTAGAAAATTATTGCGGATAAAGATGGAAGGTAGTTAATTACCGGAGATCGTCGAGTTTCTTGCCTACCGAGTTACAGCATAGTTGCGATAAAGTAAGTGCGCACGGGGGAGTAAATGCAGATGAGAGCTCAAATTACTCTGAAAACTTACTCCACACTCAGAGCTGATCGTGAGTAGTTTACTGCGAGTCATTACGGCCACCAGTCTCGCGAAGGCTTATCGTTTTGTTGCGTTAGCTTTGGGAACCTGCAGAATCTATCTCACCCTAGCTCACTTTGCGAGGCTGAAGTCTGAGGAAATGAGATGAATTTCAAACTATTCTGGCTCTTTCGGCGTCTTCTGCTCAGTCAAAAGCTTGATACTTAGTTGAAGCGGAAGATATTTGGTATGCTTTGCTCCAAGAATACTCTTAGAAGGCATGACAGTTTGGCTGCATCCGAAAGGATTACACTACATTTACGTTTCGTTTGTGCCATAATAGCTCTCCGATCATTGAAAACCCTCTCTAAGACCCTAGCGTTTGGAGCACCTGCATTCGAGTCTAATTGGGCGTCGCAGCATCAATTAGCTGGTCTCGAGCGTTACCACTGGAGTTCTCTTACGTTTGCATCTTCCTCGTTATCCTTTCAGAGTTGCTATTTTGCAGCAATGATAGGTACTTGATGTATCATGGCCGGATAGCAGAGCAGAGATGCTCTTGAGACTTTTTGAAAATGCGATCAGCGCTGGAGTGATAGTTAAATGCCATCATTAGCCTTTCGATCTAGGCATACTAATTATTTGTGCGAGAAAAATTCAGAGGCAAGCTCATTGAGGTGGCATGAGTTGTTTTGACACTGATATGATTTGAGCTGCGCGAGGCAATAATTTGAGGAACTTTTGGGTATTTTCCAAATGATTCAGAAGAGTGAGATTCCATCTCAATTAATCTCATTCTTCGAGCTGTAATCATCCATGAATCGTGCATGATGAACAACTCTGAATCATAAGTTGGTGGAGCTGCTCACGATTACATCCGTAAGGATCTAATACACCCACCTCGGTTCCATATTGGGAGTAAACCTCCATGTCGAATTAGATGTGAGCGGAGAGTCAACGTGGCCGCATATCAAACGAACTACATGTTAACCAAAAAAGCCAATATGGCAGCCGCCAAAACGGAGGTTTACTCCCAATTTTCGTGACTTCTGCTCGCAATGAACAGGTATACTGGTCAACCACTCTGTGGCACCTTTAAAAAAAATTCATGAATCATCCACCGAATGAGAAGAAAATTCTTCAAATTCCCGCGTGGCTTGTATATTGCCGTCGGAAGTAGAAAGGTCGGTAATTGCCAAAAAGTTCAATTTTGTGATCCTATGATGAATCAATAGAATTACTCACCCTCTTCAGTATTACAGACTTGGATTCGCAAAATGTGAACCTCTTTTTGAACCACAGTACTTACAAGGAGCGCGCGTCATCTTTGGGAAACGGATTCGGCTGAAACTTTGGAAATCGTCCTATTTTAGCGCCAAAAGATGACACCTAAACGCTGCTCTTGCCAACGCCCAAACGTTTTGGAGCTAAAGCCTATGACACGAGCATTGCAAGTATATCTATAGAATTCATTTTTTAACATGGGCCTACATGGGCAACGTTAATGTTGAAGACTGTAGCTCAAAAACGCTTGAAAATTGCCATTCGTCGCTTCGGATGTCGTCATTTAGTACAATAAGTATCCGATTCTCAAAGTTTCAGTCGAGTCCGTTTCTCAAATTCCAAAGATCAAATAGAATCCGAAAAATGACGCTCTCTTCTCGTTAGACAAAAGAGACCCCCTCGGATTATTCTATGCATAAAATTTCCGTTTATAGTGTCTTTGCTATGATTTTCGTGAAAATTGAGCCCTTCTCATTGTCATTTTGATTCGTTTCCTATATCACGAAAGGATCTCCCTGAATTCTTTCCCGATTCATCAATGATTTCAACCAAATTTCTCAGCGTCATTCGACGAGAGAATGAAAACGCTTCCAAAATCATATAACATCATCATGAAATGCAAAATTCTAACGACTTGGCTATCGATTGAAACTTTTAAAACCGATTATCAAAAGAGCGACTGACAGTTACGGAAAGTCTTGCTTCTGGCGGAAGTATATAGTCCACGCAGCAGTAGAAGAGAGTGAATCTCTTCCTTGATATTTTGTGCCCGCCTTGGGTGCTCACCACACCGGACGTATTTATCCTCGTAGCTCTATCAGATCATCCAAATTCATATTTTATGAATTTCAGACGACATTCAATTCCTGTTCTCTCTGACTGAATATTAGATCTGTGTTTATGTTTAGAACCATAAAGTGACGGGTTATTCTGTCCCAATTATCACAGATCCCAATGCCTCATGCAACATAGACTCAGGATTGCGACCGAAGACAACATGAACCAATTTATCTCTTCAAACCTCCCTATGTCACCAATCATCTGCCTGGTTTGTATCAACATAGCTTGCAACAATTCTATTCTGACTCCGATTGGGAGCAAAGTTCGTAGCCGATCAAGATGATAGAAGGCCAGTCATAATCTGTGTTAAGTAATCAACGTGCTCGAGCGATCTCTTGAACGATCTCGTTATACACGTGAGGCAACAGAGCAATTTCTCGTGCAGCACAGGTCATCCCCATTGCCAGCACTGTTGTTATTACTTCAATTCAAATTCCAGTCTAGCACGAGAGCAAAGATCGTCCGAGAGTGAAAGGCAAACTTTTCATCAATCCCTCGAAAATCCTGCCCAACTTTTCCAAACCTCATCGAGTCCGCGTCATAACTATCGAATCACCCAACCCGATTCAACGCCCGAGATCGATCTACGTGTACTCCGGAGCCGCGCTGAAATTGTATTGCTCATCTGCGAGAGATGCGGAAGTGATCGGCTTGCACTCGTTACCCTCCGCGCCTGTGCATCTCGATCGGCCTCGAGACTGGCTCAGACTCTCTCGAGGCTTATAGCTTTCGATCTCGGCGATATCCTCGAGACGCGCTCTTTTCAGACTCGCGCCGCTGCACCGATTCATCACGCGCATCGTCGGCAATGCGCGTGTACGTACGAGTGCGAGAGACTACGTGCGAGCTCGCGAGTTGCGAAAATGCGCGCGCAGTTTGAATTACGACGACGGCGCGGATGCGAGCGAGGTAACGCTCTCTCGGCTAAAATGATGCTCCTCCGTGTAGACGCGCTGGGCTACTTTTTCCAGTGCGAGTCGTATGACAAAGTGCCATTTTCATAAGATGCGCCGACTGCGTCGATCCGGCTCTGTTGGAGATATTCGATCGGTGAGGCAATGGTGTCGATGCCAATTATGCTTCGGGAGTGTGGAACAATGAGAGGTCGGTAGGCAGACGCTAGTCTATTGCTGACTTGATAATTCTCGAAAATTGCATGTGAATACGTATGAGTGGATGAATTTATCACTAAAAGAATTGGCGAATTTGGAGTGTTACGGAACAATGTACTCGACACATGTTTGTTCTTCACTGCGAAAAGAAATTCTTAAATCCAGATCGCAGTATTGTCTTACTGTTGCATCTGAAATCCGTTCGTATCTAGATTCAAGATCGCAAAGTCCTCGCGACTTTCTCATTTTCAAAAGGCACGACTAAATTTTAGAAGCTCTAGATCGAAATGAGAGAATTTGATCTCATTTCTAATCGCGCGATCTGATTTGGATCTAAACAAATGTTATTCATTCGCTCCACCTCTTACAGTTGCACTCTCAGTTTTCTTCTCGTAGCCAGATCTTCCAAACTTCAAAAGTTACGACTTCTCAATTGTGCGGAGATAAGTTCTTGTGAGTTAAATAGTTTTTGAGGGGGAATTGAGGGGTTGAATTCCGAGATCTATAGTTTTGCTTCGCAATTATCCTCGTAAATCAAGATCTGAAATTCAGACTGAAAGCTATCTGACTCCAAGATATGAGTTTTGAATAAGATACAAGATTCATGAATTTCAGATAATTGTATCGTAACTATATTGCACCTTATTTTCAGCACAAATATGATCTGAATATAAGAATTTCTTCTTGTAGTGTTGTTATCGACAGTCTAATGGGAACTGAATTAGTGAAGGGTAGATAGTACGGCAAATAGCCAAAACTGCGAGAGACTAGAAGTGAGCGAGGCTGTTTCTCAAAAAGCCGTCGAAACTTTTGATTAAAATTTGAATTGGTAGTTTTTAATACCAAAGCATGAGATTTTTACATTCCAAGTGATACGGTCTTAGAGATTGTGTTATATTCCTATGGATACAGTCCTGCCTAAGCTGAAGACGTCGATCGAAATTATTACGAGGACGTAAAAACAAGGAGTCGGAGCCGTGTATTTAATACTGCAAGTGTTTCTTGATTAGCTGTCAGGGAGAGTCGGATATCCGTGTCAAAATGTGAGATCACTATCGCGTTCAGAGAATCAACAAGTCTTGTATTGGTCGCAGGTACTGCATGAACTTATTCTCAACTTTTCTGGAAAGGAGAAGAAATTCACCAACCAGCCGCTCGAAACACAACACAGTTGGAGTCGGCGATTGATGAAATGGACTCGATCATTGAGATGCAATCGTTGGCTTCTTCTCGATTTCGGCACATGGGCGGTCCGATACAGAATGGCATCGATGACAATAATGAATCTCTTGGCACATGCCGATTGCACGGAGATTGACAAAGAAAACCGTGCGATTGTGCAACAGTGGAGTATGGGAGCTTATGTGCCTTAACCCTCGGAATCCCTAGAGCTATCGATTTCTGCATCGCAGGTGATCCAATGCTACTACGGTGGCAGATAAGTAGCTAGAGCATCGCAATTACGTCAGGTATGACGGGTCTCTCGGCATTTGTGTGGGGGCCAGCGAGGATCGAGGTGATTCTGTTTCGTGGCTGCGATGATGAGGTCGATTTGGATGCTCGTGTTTTATGGAGATCGGGTGCAAAGTCGTTGGGATCAGCATCTGTGGCGAGAAGATCGTGTTTCTCTGAAAACCGGCAGACTCGTCGCCATTGCGCCATGTGGAGTTACTAGGTGCGGTATGCGGGAAACTTGAACCGAAATCTCAATATCTCGATTGAGATGCGCTTTCGCTTTTTCGTTGTTTTGGGGAAGACTGGAGATCTGTACGATTAATGGCTTTTATCTGGTCAGGAAGTAACTACAGTTCGTGCTCATTCCTGTTGCTTCCTATTTCAGAAAGTTGCAGTCCGCTTGTAATCCAACGAGATGCTACCGAAGTAGATGCATCAATCTACCAATGTATTGTTATTGTCTCAGTTTGCATGTACTGAGATGAGCTCAAAGTGGAAAAGCGATGTGTGAAACGAAGTTGAAGCCTGGATTGGTCTTCACTCTAGACATTCCATCGAGCCTCATTCGACCGGTCACCTCTAGAAACCTGTTACCATTTTGGATTCCGGTTACTGGCTGCTTTGATCAACTCTTGCCGATGACCCATCTCTTGTGGAAACCTATGTCGCATGAGACACGTGGATAGTTCAACAACACCACGAGTGATCTCATTAGAGTCACATTGTCGGTTTCAAGATCTCTTCACCCCAATGGAGATCTTTTGATATGAATGAGGATTAGCTAAATTCGATATCGCATTCATGACTCTGATCTAATCCAGGTATTATCGGCCATTGCCGACAGATTGCTTCAGAAATTATTACTAACATGAACAATACTGTCAGCTTCGTAACCACCGTGACCATGGAGCATTTTCTTCCAAGTTTCATAGATAGTTATGTTTTTAGAGAATCTATCATCGTCCCCACATCTATACATGCTCGGGCATGATATGTGCTGGAAGATTGGAGGAAAAATTTTAGATGCGAATGGCTTCCTTCATGAAGATGTGGTTTAATGATGTCCTTGGCTAATCAGCGTAGTGGCTGGTTCCCAATCAGCGCATTGAGTCCCTGAATGAATATTGTATTAATTTTTTAGATATGTCAAAGCACATCTTAATTAAATATTAGTTAGATCTGACAATGGAACAATTTCCTTCTGTTTGCAAGGCAAATTATAGAAATGTTATTAGCACACAAAAATTCTGACAATGTCATCCTGAATGTAGGTTCGAAGAATTTTGCGGTCTCAAAATTTACTGACTCGGATTTCCAAACAAGTTCGGATGATTTCTTTCTCTATTTATTGGATCCAATCGTTATTTCTCTAGATCGATCGGGGTCCATTACGAGGAGATGCATCCAGGCCAATGGGATCCGCAACTGTTTGAGGAATTAGGAAAAATCAGATTGATAATGAAACATCAGCTGAAATAATCAAAATACTACTCAGTTCCTAAAGCCAAATGGAATTCTCAAAATCCGATATGGGTAGCTCGGATATCTAACTCAAGATCCGAGAATATACTTCAATGCATCGCTACTATTTTCTCTATGAGGAGCATTGTATCTGCATGCCAATGGACAATGTCTTCAATCTAATGATGTCACGATGTTTCGTGGATTTGAGACGTGTGTATCAATCAAGTCAATTTGTCAGGCCATTTCATCATTCGTCAGTCTTGGAGACCTCAACTTGAAAATCTGCATCTCATTATGCGAGCACAGATTGGAGGTAGCCGAATCTCGCGTTATGAAATTAAGCAAAAGTGACGAATCTGCCCGCGAGCAGTCCGTTCCTTGCTCATAAATCATTTTTCGACGCGTCCGCTGAACGTTAGCACCCTGGCCTCTCTGACAGACTGCTCGCGCCAACCCGCGCGATACGTTATTCATAAAGACCGGTCATTACTCGCTGCTCGGACCCTCACTCTGCACCCATAATACGTGAAGTCTCGAGCCGCCCGTATAATTCGCGCGCTCTCAAGTGGCGAGACTGGTCATGAGAGATGTTTATCGGGATGTTACCCGTATTTACCGCGATGCGCAAATCCCTGTAATACCATACCGAGAGCTTCGCGTATTCACGAGCGCAGATCGATTTTTTCCTCTTCTTCGCTCGGGCTTTCGTCGCGAAACCGATATTATTACCACACCCGATAATAAGGGCACGTACTTGGGTTGGTGACGGCTCCGTCTGTGTTATTACACGAGCTCTCTCCGCAGATTTTTACACGCCCGCCCTCGTTATTGAATTTTGATCGCTCTCCCTTATCTCTCATCTTGACAAATCATCGCGATTCATCACAATTTCCAATTTACGACACTGAACGATGCTGCGTGTTGCCACACTGCCAACTTCCTTGTCATGCCAACGTATTCGGATTCCGAATAATCCAATGGGTGCTGGTATTCATACTGCATGTAATGTGGGGCTCAACAACAGATCCAACGTAAACGAGTGCAGATGCTCTCCAACAAACTTATCCTATTCCATTCGGACTATCTTAGTTCACCTAATTCGAGATATTCTGTCTTATTTGCACCTACAGGTCATGGTATGTGTGCGAGCTAAAAGGTAGCTGGTAGCTTATAGCACGGGTTAGCTGATTGAGTCTGTTTCAGTCGGCTGGCAGGATTCTCTGTCAGCGAGTCTATTTTATTTTATAATGTAAATAGTCGTGAAATAGGTAGTGAACATTGTTGTGACGCATTGTGACGAATGTGTGTGATGATGATATTGGACAGCACAGGATGGGGCAGCTAGAACCTGGAAAGTTGTAATCAGCGTCATCCGCAAGACAGATTTTGACCTTTTTGGGAACATCCCCTGGCGTGACCATATCTCCCTCCTTCGCCTATCCCTCGGCTGGCTAAGTCTGAAACGCAGGCGCCGATATCTAGTCAGATGCCCAGCCTATAAGATAATGAACACTAGTGAGCCTGATCACATGCACTCCCTTTTCCAAATAAAGCTGGATGAGCGAAGTTACCGAGGAAGTTATTCGTTCAGATCTACTGAACCTCTTACTTTTTCCACACCGAGAACCCAATCATACAATAAGTCATTTGCCTTAGTTGCACCAAGATTGCTGAATACATTGTCTCCTCGCGTTTTTCGTTCAGTTTCATTCAGCGAGTTCAAACCTAGGCTTTACGATTTTTTGTCAAGAGGTGACAAAACGAATAGGAATAAGAAAGCGCGGTCCGCGAATGTACCGCGAATTCCCCCACCTCTTGCGGATGTTCTCTTTTCCTAGTATTTCTCATACTTCATCATTCGGATGAATGTCAAACAATCATTGATACTGCACACACCTCTAATCGGTGTCTGCGCAA
>JAPYYZ010003020.1:0-12158 GCA_030522705.1 Eretmocerus eremicus | reverse complement strand
ACTTTGAAGTGGGCAAAACCTCTAGAGTGTGCTCCAACTTCGAAAAAAAAAATTTTGAAACGCCAAAAATCAAAAGTTTCTGAGAATGGCCCATATGCGTTTCTTCAACCCTCAAATTTCTTATTCTTTCCATTCTTATCCTGATAGGGAAATGGTGTTGTTAGGCCTGGTAAATGTTCAGGCTTCACAGGGTTAACGTATTAGGAATAATGATTGATATATTTGCTATGAAAGAATTCATCTGTTCCCTGTGGACTCATCTTGTTAAACTTCTTTCCAGACCACAGAAACAGAGGCTTTTCGACAGATGGTATCTTTCGAAGTGAATCGTGTGATACTTACTTGAGTTTACTTACTAATGCAAACATGAAGAATCTTTCCGCCCTGCAAGATACTTCGAAACGAGCTGCAAAACTTGTCTACTATCTAGCAGTATTTACTAAAATTTTCGGCAAAAAGTACAGTGCTGATGATCTATCGTTGATTCCAGAACAGGAGGATATTCTTTATATAGGCTCTTTGATATCTCGAATGTATCATATGAATCTTACAAATCAATTCTCGGTAAGTTCGATATTGCGATATCAACCATCCGAATGTGAACCTCGAGTTATTTTGTAGATGAGTGAGCAGACAGACGTTTGTTCAAGAAAAGAAGCGCCTCTCAAGCACGGTGAAACAAAAATCGGAACAGCTATTGCACCATTTTGCAGTCTCATCAATCACGCTTGTTTACTTAATGTTGCTACATGCATGACACACGACGGACGTCTCATCGTTTTTTCGGTTTTGCCTATCAACAAAGATGACCAGGTATGATCACTGCTAGATTATTCTGCATGAATCCTGTGTCTTGTTGATGAATTTGTATAATAGAGTGTTAGATTCGTGATCAGACAGTGCAAGCACCGTCAATACTGACTTGAGTAAAAAGTCTTCGCCGCAGTTACACAACTAAATTTGCTTTGCGAGCAAACCCACGGGAATGTAACCAGAGCCAAAAAATGCGAGCTCGAAATATTGCGTTACCGCGTGTACCATTTGTCAGCAATCATACTTCAGTTATGGGAGAAGAAGTAATATATTCAGAAATATTATTTATGTGGAATTCATCTCATTTGACGTGGTTTGGCGACGATTCACATTCATCTTTAGAAAGTCTCTTTTAGTCTAATGAGCTTACTTCACCAGCAGCTTTTTGTCGGAGCATCTGATCAAAGCTATATTGGGGGAGTGTCGCATCCTTACTTACAGGTGCATGTAGCACCCGTTACAACATTTTTTGCGATTCTAAGAGAAAAAAAACCGGAGTTCTGGGCACGTGAAGCGAATTCTCCAAATTTGACTACCAACCAAATCTTCTCCAGAGTTTTAGAAAACCTTTAGGATTCGTGGCGTCTGATACGTTGCGAAATTTTGTGAATTCTGCTCTGTGTGTAGTATCCGGTACGCTCGTACTTTGCATTATATTTGGGATTCAACTTGACGAATTTGAGCGTGCAAAAGGGGTGGGGGGTTAAAATTGATGTCTCCCGCTACCGATAAGACCGACTAGTATTGATTCATGTACTCATCACATTCAGTTCTATGGGACTGTAGCACCCGTTACAATGCATGTACCTTCCAGTGATCGTGGTGGAAGCTCAATAGACGATTATATGAGGAGTAATTGCGCTATAGAACAACCAATTAAAATTTACGTGACTTAGAGCTTGGCCACAATGATGAGTTTTCAACGCTCTAAAAAATTGGGTCTGCCCAAATTTCTCGTGTATACTACATTGAATTGTAATGAGAATTATTGTAAAATTTTGAACTGAAAACTGATGATTCCATTTTTTTCTAGATCTTCAGAAAGTATAAAAACAGTATCTCATGTGAGGGTTGCCCAAAAGATATGAGGAGAGAGCTGATGCGTGAGTTGTATTACATTCCTGACTGCAAGTGTATTGCATGCTTAAAAAACTTCCCTATAGCATCTGATGCTCCAGAGATATTTGTAAGTCAGAATTGGAACAAGACAATTTCATTATGATTAAGAGTATCCCTAATTTTTCTCACTAATTTACAGAGAATCACAGATGATAGACAAGTATTAAGCTTGATAGATCAAATCTATATCCAGAATGCCAAGCTAAGTGTAGAAGTGAAACAAATGATCAAGATGATCGTGAAATGCCTGGAGATGATAGTAAAAAAATCTTTACATCGGTGCCGAGACTTCTATTCGCTCATGGATATGATGATTTACTTCTTCCATCTCACGCATGATAGATGGTTTCAAATCCCCATGGGCTGCAGTAGAAAGTAAGATGATCAATTTGTATTGTCCTCAATTTGGTTAGCATGTGATAAATCCACTGTATATCCTGATTCTACGATTTCCAAAAACAAGAATTTTTGAAATCCACTAACGAGATCTCTGGTGTAGTAACTCAGCACAGTTTTAGAAACCAATCAATATCGAGGGATTTTGACAACTGATAGGACCCTTCAGCCAGTTTGCTCGTTTACCTTTTTACCCTGGTACTGTTAAGTACCGTCATGTATTGGGTATTTTGTTGATCTAATTTTGATAATTCCGGAGTTCTCTATCTACGTTGTTTGTTATTGTTATCGGAGTGATCATTTTTATTCAACTGTGCAGATAGCATATCGGGTCTTCGGAACATTGAGATACAGTTCCCAAACTATACTCCATTGAATATGAAAAAGACCACAATAAGATAGGCGCTCTCGCGAGATTCAGAAGTTACTCTTCAAAATGTTTGAAAAATTGTCTTTGTTGAATACTTGAGGCTGAATGTCATATCATGCTTAACTATCGCAGGTATCATTTCTCCTCGTTTCAAGTTTGACACGTGAGGGGTAAAAGTGGTATCCAAGATTAGGAATTTATCGCGAGAAATTCTTCATCTCTTTATGTTGTGTAAAAATTCACGCGGTCTCAATTTGTATTAGAAATTCATTCTCTTCTCGTTTCAAGAACTTGTTTCGGATTCCCATGGATGAGTCTGGCCTGTACGGGAGCACCGCGAAAAAGCGCGTGAAAACCCCAAACTTTTCTCATTATTGACTCGATTCCTTAGCTCTTGGTCTCGTTCTTTTTGCCATTCAATTATATAGGACTTGGTAATTTTACGAGTAATTTTATAAACTTTGGAAACGGTGATGAGCGCTCTAGCCGAGGACGATTGTTTATCGTGATGAAGTTTTCGATAAGCTTCGATAACAAAAGTCCATAACTATGGATCGCCATTAATTATGTTTATTTAAATTTGGGAGCAGTGAAAGTTTAGATAAAATAAAACGAGACCAAGGACGAAGAAATCGAATCAAGAACAGAAATAACTGATGCGTTTTTCCGCAATGTTACTGTGTAGGCCACATATTAATGTGCGAAAATTCCAAATGAATTTTTGGTATCAGTCTACACCATGTGAGTTATTGCCTATCACCAAGAGATGAGCAATTTTCTTACAACGAGTTGTTTGAGGACGAAATTCCTACCCCGATGGCTTCAGGATAGATAATTTTAAGCGAGGAAAAGAAAAATTGGCGGCGTTGGCCCACGAGCGATTTCGAAACGGAGCTCAACAACAATGGTGGTCACTGCAGTGAAGCGATTCACAGTATGGATTCTGAACATAAGAAGACACACGGCGGTGTAGAGAAGGAGGTATATAAAGTCAGCTGGGGAATAAACTGGATGGCCCACAGACGGACAGAGGCGGAGAAAGAGGTATAAGTCTCTCGCTCGATACCATCTTCTCCGGAGGGACAGAGGGCAGCTTAACCCTTCCCGTGCGCTCGCTAACTGCTATTTCCCGTTCGACTCCGGGGGCCAGCACTCTTATCTCATCTCTTTCACTCCAGCCCGCCTCTCTCTTTCTCTCCTCTCCTCCCGCTCCACCAAAAGCGTTCTTTTCTCTTCTCGCTCTCGCTTTTCGTATAGATAACCGGCTTGGCCGAGATCCAGAATTTCGGAGGGATAAGCATCCGCTGGGAGTATTCGTCTTGCTCTCTGTGTATAGCTCGCAGAAAATATATCTCGCGGCGAGCTCGCAACTATCCTGCTCATGATTTTCGTATCCATGTCTGCACGTGGGTACGCATGTGTAGGTACAGAATCGCTGTTTGCTTGCATGAATGATTAATATTGAGCGCATATGCATGTGTGGGAGTAGCATAGAAAATGAGCCCCCTGAAAGCCATGAAGGATTACGCTGCGTGTTCTCGTGCGTAACCTGGGAAGGAATCGAAGGAATGGGATTATGAGGGTGAAATATTGAGCTGCGCGCAGGAAAATATCGCGGGAGAATCGCCGGATTGCACGCTGACAAGCTGAGATTTATCGACCCCGCGATTTTAGCGCACCGCGCCCGGGCCGAATCATTTTTCAATGCTTTCCGAACGATTGAGCTCTGATTGTGACTTATGAACATTTTATAATTCACAACCCAGTGTATTTCGGAGCACACGAATGCGGTGTGGATTCGAGGAACTCGTCGGAAATGTATCGGTATTAGATTTTTGATCAGTTGTGGAGCTGATGTCGAACAACCCTTATTTCGATCGTTCACATCTCTCTGTCTATCGCTTTGAGAGATAGGTTTGTCCTATGACCAAAGAACGAATACGAAGACCAGTTGGCCTAAAGGGGGCGTGTACCCAGTTTCGACACCCCTTATATTCTTCGTGGGCGCCCCCTGAACGACCAAGTTTCACTCCTAATAAATAGTACATTTCGATACAAGGGCGTACAATTTTTTTTTGTATCGAAGCGATGGGTTTCCAGCCCGAGCCGCAGGCAAGGCTTGGACCATCACGAGGATGCGAAAAATAGGTTTCACGCCCGTTTATCGAACTATATTCTTTGACAATCTGTGCGTGAAAGCTATTAAACTGTGCACAAAGTCAACTTTCACTCACAGAATGTCACAAAGGAAAATTTCCAGACATGTTGCCGAACGAATCCGTGAATGTTACTTCTTGCGCGAGTAGGCAACGTGTGCGGAAACTTTTCGTACGTGTTGCATAAAGTAGTTTTCGATACAAGGACGGGAAAGTTGGTTTCCGCAGATCGAGTGATAATTTCCAGCCCGAGCCGCAGGCGGGGGTTGGAATTATCACAACGATGCGGAAACTACCCGCTCGAGTGTCCAACAATATTTTTTCGTCGTCTGGTCTGGGTAAGAAAGTCGAAGAACTGTGCGGGAATGACACTTTCCCAAGACAGACGACGGAAAACTACTAGTTTGCAATTGATGAATTTTTTTTTCTATGCGAATTGACTTGGAAGACAAAATATGGGAGGAAGGACGGATTGGGAGAGATAAAATGAGATGCCGTAATTCAGATTTATGCGTGAAAGAAAATTAACACACTATAATCCGTGCGAGAAGTTACATTCACGCACACTTCATCAATGCGTGAAAATTCGTGCGAGAAGTCATCTCGCTTCGTAGATAATGAAGAGAAGTTGCATTTTTTTACAACTTTGCGCGCTGAGTTGCAAAGTAGTAGATTTCGAGACAAAGGCGGAAATAGTACATTACGCAACAAGTGCGAAATAGCACAATGTCCGCACGAGTTGCCGAACGATCGCGAGAAGTCACATTCACGCGTTCAAACTTTTCGCACACCTAGAAGAATACATTCACCCATTTTCGACCAACCGCGCGCCAAGATTTAGTCTAATCCGGCGATGAACAATGCAATAGGTACTCACATTGTGCACCTATGCAAGATCAAGAACCAATTTCTGCAGAATTCAACGACAGGCAAGTAATTCCTGTGTTTCAAACCAGCCCAGCGCAAGAAAAACAGCTTATACTAGTTCTGCTGTGTGCGATTGCGGCAAAGCTTCAATAGTGGTCCGTCCCGAGCCGGGAGTGAAAATGGAAAATGGCACTTTGGTCGCTCTATATGAGAAGATGAGTTTTCCCCCGAGAACATCATCTTTGCTTGAATGTATCTACGACTCATGTTCTTTGTTTGATTCGAACGATATCAAATCAGATGCCTATCCCATCTCGCTAAACTGTTCTCGCATGTCGCTGCTTCGGCCTTCTTCAGAAGAAATATACCCCAAGTCTTGAAAGTGAGGAATTGGCCTAATATCATATCTTGACGTTTTCGCGATCAAAACTGCCAAAACTTGCATCTTGCCTCATTCTCAACTTCAGAGCCGTCTACGTATCAAACTTATTTGTTCATTCATCATCCTCGAAGTGTATTCCGAAAACTTCGATCGATAATCGCATCTTCAGCACGTTGGCACTGACCGTCTGCGATATATACGGGACGAAAGTGGCCCCCAAAGTCCAATGCGGACGGTCACGCGCGCGTGACATGGATTGCGAATGAGTATTTCGCGCACTGGGTTGCGAGGCGACTGGCCCTGCAATTGATTTACCGGCTTCCTCGGTCGAATTCTGACACAGTAAGCCAAACTCGGAGTCAGCGTACAAGTCCGCTCAGAAGTTTCCACGAACTTCTCACCATTGGGGTTGAATTGGGCGAAGCGGGTCGCCAGTATTATGGATCAAAATGCTCAATATTGTCTCGGGTAGAGCCTCGTAAGAGGAATTTCTTCTCGACCGTTTCCCCGCACTGCTGCTGGGGTGACAATTTTCCACGCAAATCGAATACATTCATGCGTTCTCGTTTATTTTTCCCACTTTCAAGGCGATCGGGGGCGAGACGAGAGCTTTCCATCGTGGCGAAAGCTGCGAGATGAAAGCTCCAAGTCGCGATTTTATTTCCTCTCCGAATTGCGTTTGATATGGGTGATTCAATTTATCAGGAAGCATTTTCTCTGCACGACCTCTTCGAAATTGACTTCCAAGTCTCGCTCCGCGTTACTGCGTGGTTGGTGAAAATTGATCATTGACGAGAGTGTAATTTCGACTGGGAGCAAATTTAGTGAGACTGAAATCCTTTAGGTGATAAAATATCGAATACATGCAAAGTTTGAATCATTAGATGTACATGCGACTGCATTATGAAATCATGCCTGTACACAGCAGAACGATAGTATTGCTTATCAGGATGAGGCGGCAAGGTCTGATAGAGTTTCAGTAAGAAAAGAAATTTGAGGAGAGGAAGGTACGATTCTTAGTCTGAAACATTGATAGCAAGAAATTTATGAAAGACTTTCATCTTACACAAGCAGTTATCTTACATAGCAGTTCCTTACAGGGAGATTATGCATCTTGAATCGTCTTGTAATCAGATTATAGCATTTTGGATTGTGGAAGCAAGTTTGAGTCAACTTTGACAAGTTATTGCAGCTGTAATGCTTCTGAAATCGCATAAAGGAGCTAAGGCCCCGAATACATCTTCGACGTTGCTCATTGGTATTCACAATCATCTTTGTCATATTCCTCTTGATGTATTGAATTGGAATTGAAAGGATTTTTCCGATTTGTCTGAGACATCTCGCCGTTCCAGTCGTCATCGTCCGGCTCAGCCAAATCGTGATTAAAATTTCATCGGCGGAAACGCTCTGTAAAGCTATCCTCTAAAATCGACAGGGCAAGAAAGACGTGAAGTCGCTGAGGGACTATTCATGTGATATTTGATGCATTCCAAAGATTGAGTGCATCGAATTCTCCGATGTCGTCTCAACGACAAAAGAGAGCAGAATCATTTTCTCGTAAGTCGATAAACTCGAAAAGCTATCAATTTATTTTCCGAATAGTATCATATCTGGAATATTTGGAAGATATCGTGCGAGAAGAGAGAGGTAAAAGTAAACTGACAGCCGCTGGGAGAAGCACATTTCACCGTAAAAAGCCGGATAAAGTGAATTAAGAGAGAAAGAAGTGCGCTAACAATTATTTTCACTCTACGCTCACGGCGACGAGAGGCAATAATGCAATCGGAGCAGAAAAGAGAGATGGCCATTGCACGGCTCCTCCAGGAGAGTTGTTGCTACCCCCGCATACGTGTTGGAATGTGTGCGTGCGTAATTCATTTTGTGCGAAGGTGTACACTCGCTTTCGAATGATCGAACCAGATATACGCTTTCGCGGACCAATTGGGATTCAGAGGTACTCTCTTTATATGAATTCAAAGTTTTCCGCTACTTCCGCTTCTAAATTTACCGACAATCAGCAGTAACTTTCCAAATGAGACCGAGCTTGTTTATTGTGCATGTATATTGGCGGCATCGGTATAGAGAGAAAATTCAACCGATTTTTTCCCCATGTCCAATGAGAATCGCGTGCGGTCCCCTTATATTTCGACCTCGATTTTCCGTTTGGTGATGGTTCTTCTCTCTTTTTTTAATTATAACCGCCTGCACAGCTTTTTCTCTACGCGATCTGTTGTTATATGTTTGTTTTGCTCTCGAAGCTCGTTTGTTGTGTGGCTGCATCTAGAGTGCTTGATAGGAATGAAAAATAGAGGCAGGATTTCAGGGCCATTTACCACGGTGACTCGTACCCTTGCTTCAATTTTTTCCGCTACCAAGAAATTAGTTGTTCATCCCGGAGTTGATGGGAAAGTAATCAAGTTGGAGCTTTCTATATCGCATTTTCACGAAAACCGAGGATACAAAAGTGACAGAGTGAATTAAATTGTTATATTGCTGTATGAGATCATATTTTGTTGACTTTGCTGCACTGAAATGCCCTCTTTTTTCATTTATCTGAAGAGCACTTCTCGCCATCCGGTGTGGTGTTCAATTCCTTTAAATCATATAATGGTGATGACCGATAGCCAATAGCTTCATTGAACCACATTTTTCTCGTACATCTCTTCGTATAAATTCCTCAAAGTGCGCCTTTTTTGACGGTGGCGTCTGCAACGATTATGCCATTATTTATTTTTAAAAAAATCCTTGGTGTGAATCATTTTGAACAGTTTCTTCATTACTTTCTATTTCATCACCCAAATGTTATTTTACAATGGTTTTTGTTTGGACGCCCTTTTACTTACTTCTCAGAGTTTGGCTGGATATTGGTTTTCGTGTGTAAGGTACTTGTACCATATTCGCCGTTCTAAGCGGATTTTTGCGTCAACTTCCGTGTATGTACATCAAGATTTATCAATGCTGCTCAGCTCGTTGTGAAGCTCAATTTGAAAGTCTACGGAAAGAACTAAGGACATCCGATTGAGCAGTCTGGAGCAGCCCAAGCTATGTCAAATTTACGGGAGTGTGATTTTTCAAGATAATTTGTAAGGAGGTGTCTCTGATCTCGCTACCTGTTTTATAGATACCCTCAGGCTCGCACGGAGGGGTCGCACGAAGTGGTGTCAAAGTGGAAATGGGACCTGGTTCACGCTATGGTACGCCCGCACAGTGAGGCCGAAAAATAGATTTGCGGAAAAATTCTGTTTTACGGTGCATCTGGCCCGTTCTTCCTGATTCAAACTGGATTCTCTCCGTTGTGTATGGCCTATTTGGAGTTCCTGTGCCGGCTTTGACATCTGGATATTTTTGTGGTCAAAATCGAGATTGAACGGAATTTGAGAAATTAGCAGCTTATTGTAAGCGCCAGGGTCGGGCGGCTTATAAAAAAGTTTCCAAATCACTTTTGTGGCAATGTGATATTGTTTGTACATAAGTCAGATGGCACAAATGATTCGTGTATACCCTATCATTGTTAGAGACATTTTCAGAACACCAACAAGCTCATTCATTACTTTCCGAGGTGCGGAATGCGCCTTGCAAGCGTTATATTCAGAGAAAGAGATTCCCCATCCCGTCTGGCAAATCTGTGTAGGGATATTTTGGTCATACTTGGATGTTTAGCTCTTTTTGTCCGCAAACACAGACCCACCTGGTTCCTCGAGGTGGGACATGATTTTTCAGAGCGCTCTTGTAAAACTTACGGGTAGTGGCAAAATCAGGTACACCCTTCTTCTTAGCTTACTAATGGTGGAATTTTCCTTATGGAGCGGCCGAAAATGAAATTTTTCAGTCCTATGAGAAAAAAGCTTAGTCTTTGAGATAGGAAATGGAATTACTTGAGTTACGCGAGTCAAATCTTTCTGGCCCAGGTTTCATCAAGCTCGAAAAGTGACGAGGCAATTAGATCAACAACAAAGCAAATGGTTTTCTGAATTTAGCAATCGCAACAATACTATTGTAAGTCGGGTCAAATTACTCTATACTCCTCTCATATTTCATTACAACAAACATGTAAAAGATGAGCTGCTAGCGCCATGTAAGTGAAGCACACTCATTTCAGAGAGTATAGACTGGCATTTGGCATCCTTATCTCATCATAGTTTTAGTTATCTCTATCTATCTGGATTATTGAAGTAAACGAAATTATCATATTTCAACGCAGGGTTGAGAGATTTTCATTCAGTGTAGAGCCAAGTTCCAGTAAGACGGAACTTGCGTTTGAAACAGTCTGAATGAAAGGGGGGCCGGAGCAAGTGACACTCCAAAAATGGCAATAACGATGCAAACCAGCTAAACTTTTTCCGCTCGTGGAGAAAAGTAAGAAACGGAATACTTTGAGAAGTTGAGCTCTAGCATCCGAAACATCTGCTTGTAGCTTTCCTTGCCATTTTCCTCTCTTTTTATTCACAAAACTTTTTTGAGTCTGAAGAATACTCCATTCCTTATTCGCGCTGTGCGTATAATGAGGATTCCGGATCTCAGATGATTATTCAGCGATAAAGTTGCATAATACGCTATTGAACTTACTCGCGATTTGGAAAAATCCTTCGAAAATAAAACCTCTGAAGTATATTCTCGAACAGCTCATTGTAATTTAAGTGTACCCAATTTGACCCCTGTACGTAACTTGCTCTCATATACGAATTTGGCGCTAATTTTCTTTATGTTAGTTATGTTAGAAATAGAGAAAATGAGTGGTTTGATCCAAATCAATTTTCGCGTTCGCTAGCTTGATATGAGTATTCTTTTACATTTTTTGCAATTGCGCGATCAAGAATTTATTTTTATTTACAAGGTTGACAAAAATTTTTGGCTTGACCAATTTCAATGTTCTTAGGCTCATTCGATTCCTCATCGTAAGACATTCGAAACCCGCCTTTTAAAATCCCAAAATTCGGATCTGGCCATTTTTATGAGTAGAATACGTAAATCTAGGTCTGTTTTTGGGGGTTGCAGCCGACTTGCCTCCTCTTTCCCATATGGGCAGTTCTGCGAAAAGTAGCTCAAACGAAGTCGGTAAGTTGACGAGGGTCAAAAATCAACTCTCCAGTACCTGGGGTGGATTTTTTTACTACTAATCCTGTCTAGATTGGTTATTTATCCCAACTCAAATATACAGAATGTCGAAAAAACATTTTACCATGTTAACCTTGTGGGGTTCGAGCATGAACTTACCCTTTTTTGCCACGGAATTGACAGCCACGGAATTGACATTTCGCCATTAAATGTTCCAATTCGGCTCGAAGAAGATTCGTGGAAACTTTTCCGCGTAGATAACATCTAGTATCACCAAACACTTTCAAAAAATTGAATCAAACGACAGATAAATTGGCTTCTAGTCATGTTCTGTAGTGGCCACGGAATTGACATTCTTATTTATCGCTACGTTTCTGTAATGAGAAAGTGTATCGCGAAGGCTGGATCTTATGTTTCTAGTCGTCGCATTGATTGTTATACTGATAGTTTGAGATCTATAGATGATCGATTCACGGGGGGATGATCGATAAAGTGGGGTTTAATACCTAGTTTTGCACTAAATACATGCAACGGAATTGACATTTTGACCTTTCATTCACAGTTTTCGACCCTCAGTATCCAATCTTGCTCAATTCTGACCATTGTCCACGGAAAAACGCTACGCAAGTTATGTACTTTATGGAATCAGCTCCACCGAGACACGATTTGAGCTGTTTTCCACCAAACTACCCATAAGCTTATCTCAAATATGGGCATAGTAAGACCTTGCTGTGCATTCAAATTGTCATTACTACGTCGATACATGATAAAGTGAGCATTTTGGACTCCCAGAAAACTCAAAACCTGCTCCCTATGACGATGAAAGCACTTTTTGCTCTTTTGCTTTCTCAAAGAGAAAGCTTTGTATTCGTGACAACGAAATTCTTCCTCCCCTGATGCGTCGAATCCCTTTTTCTCCTTCATTACACCTCTCAGCCATATCAAACGAGGCTTTTCCTGTTCCTCTCGCCAAGATCTATCGACTGTACGTCACACATTT
>JAPYYZ010003019.1:0-12158 GCA_030522705.1 Eretmocerus eremicus | reverse complement strand
ATGATTGTATCCATATGACGTCACGCGGGGCTCGACCACTGCAAGTCTTTTTCAAGTTACGCGACTTTGAAACAATTTGCACAAGTTGAAAAAGAATTTCGAGAATTTTCTCTCAAATTGCACCTTATTCCGCTGAATTTGCTCCAATTTGCCATACCTTTTGTTTAGGGGATCAAAAAAAATGCAAGTAGCCAATTGTATGCAACATCTGACAGAGCATCATTGGCAGCAACTGTTGGCTAATATATCTTATCTGCAATAGATTTCAGTGCCAATCTAAAGAACTCTCAAACAAAATGATTGCTCAGATAAACTTGTCAAATAAATGAGTTGAACACAATTCGGGTAGTTTCAACATTACTCAGGAGGACTTCAAGCTGCTTGATCTTACGATTTGCCTGACGCACGCATGTAGACAAAGTTGAAGTATCTTACCAACATCAACAATTCGTCCTCTCCAATCGATTTGAGTAGTCCTTTGACATCCATTTGACCTAGTCTCAGAATGTACAGAGGCCGACCATCTATCAACTCGTAAAGCTCAATGAATAAACTAGAATTTTATGTAGTTAGTAATCATTAACCATCAAACATACCTTTATCAAAATGATGCCAGCCTCCAGGGAAATAATCTTTGACAACCTGAGGCATTCCATATTCTTCTAATATTTTATCAATTTGATGCTTTTTTCTCCAGTGAAGTGATTGTGTGAGCATTTCTCTTGCTCTGTCTACGGAGAAGTCTCTTGCTCGTAAGAAACGCAGGAGTGTGGCATCTCCTGGTACACAGTTACCCCTGAGCTCTTCAATGCTGTGACGTAATTGAATCAATTTGCTCTCCTGCATCATATCAAGTTTTCCTAGGTATCTCTCGATATAATCGGACGATAATTGAATCTCTGAAAAGATAGTTGTAATAATGATTCACATTTGGTTTTGTCACGATGAAGATTGAATGTCTCAATAAGACAAAAACGATAATGGTTATAAACAATGCAAACAAATATTACCTCTACTACTGGGTAGTTTGCCCTCTACAGATCCATGCTCATGTAACTTTGACTCCTTTTTCTCCTCAGGTGGAGTAGTACTGAAACAAAATATACAGTCAGCTCAAAATCACGGCCACGAAAAATGTACAGGAAAATGTATACACATTTTTCTGTAACATTTATATGTTATGTGGGTAAAATCTGGCTTACTCATTCTTTTCAACGATCTTTGCAACTGGATCTTGCCAAGGCTCAACATAAGTTATCCCTTCATCTTTCAGCTGATTTATAAAGAATTCAATAATTTCTTTCCCCTGTAAAAATATTGGTTTTATATTGTAGAATGTTCAAGATTCCTCATTGATCAAAATTTTGAGAAATACACCAACTTTTGCGATATTTTGCGCATATTGTTTCATGGCCAATTTTTCCATTGAGTTTTCGAAGCCAAAGAAGTTTTTTATGTCCAAACTGGCTGTTTGCTCAAAACATGTCCATTCAGGATTTTCTGGATGAATCTGGTGACAAATTGATTGAGGATTATATAAATTTGTACCTCAGTATTCAGCCGACTCAAATTGATCTGGGTGTACTTACAAAATATCTACATTTTTCTAGAACTGTAACTCTGGCAGAAAAACTCTCATTATATGCTTCAATTTCTAGAACACTATTGCGCCGATCAAGAATATTCCTTTGTATGAAAAAGACAAAATCCACACCTATAATCTTTTAGAGAAATTGAATTAATAACGTGTTCTAGGAAAAAAATAAATATAAGAATGGAGTTTAATGCCTACTTTTTTGAGAATGTATGGGGCATCAACATTCAATTTACATCTTCTCTCAGTTGTCCTTGTTGCCCCATCTTCACTTTCTTCATCCATAATCACATCACAACCAATGAAGACAGGAATTTGTGGACAGGTGGGGAAACGCCGCTCATAAGCCTGTGAAACCACAAAATAAACACGATGAGCACACAATGACATTACACTTTTAAAGTAATGTCAGAGAGCAGAGGAAGTTCTATCATGACAAGAGGGAAATACATGGCTGCATGGGTGTATCAAGTCAAGTGTGGAGAAGCTGACCTAACAAGAATATTTAGTGCAGAACATACAAGTAAACCAAAGCAATTCACGATCAGCAATTTGGGTCTCAGAAGGCTCAACTCTTGATACAAGAAGTTCCTCACTGTCAAATTACAAACTTATTTTGGAAATCAGTTGTCAATTTTTAAAAATGGGGGACTTTTTAAGAAAAAGAGACTCCTTATTGATCAATAGACTGATTCTTGATCAATTTCGTTGTATATTTTCATTTTATGGGTATCATTAGCAAAAACAGTGGGAAGGACTTCACTTGTATCCAATGGGATCAAGATATGTACTAAAATGTGGAAATTAAGTTTTGCTCTCCTGAAATAATTGATCTAAGAGACTTCACATGATCACTCAATAAAGTATGGCAACTTCAGTAAAGGAAAATGCTAAAAACATTTGAAACTTCAGAAAAAAAAGCGCAAGGTGCCATTATCAAAAGCAATTGCTCATCATAATCCATTTGAATTTTGAAATTGTTGCTACACACCCTCGGGGAGCTATTTGACCAAAACATTAGACAGAGCACGATAGACACGTGTGTAATCACCGTGTATTTCGCCACAGCGCGACCATGACACGAAAGATAGAGAAACGTTATAATATACTTAATGTGAAGAAAAAACTCATGGCAAATGGAGCAGACATCGTGTGCGACTGAATCGTGGCCTTCGGAGCATTGATCGACATGACAATTATGGATTCAAGCAGTCATGACTGTTCAAACAACCCTACAGGGTTGTTAAAACACCACACCGCGGTGTGTTACACCAATACACCGGTGTATTGGTGGATTGGGCTTTCTGCTCGGCGGCGCATCCGCGGCTTTTCTGAGCTGTCGGGATTTCGGGAATTCCAGACATGACGCGAATTTCGATCATTTTCAGCGTGGGAGAGCCGGATAAAGTCGAGATCAATGGGGAACTACTTACTGTGCCGCGATGGAAATCGAGGCAAAATAGTCTCAGGAAAGTGAAAAGAAGTCGTTAACATACCCTTTTGATTTTTTCATGATATTCGTGATCCAAATGATAGTGATTTCCTTTCAATAATTTTCATTGTGCGAAAAAAAGGAAGCTCCTCCAATATTTACGAAAAGCTTTTAGTTTGATTGTTGTGGTTTCCTGTGAACTGTGAGCGTTTCATGAGTATGGTGGAAAGCAGCTTTGGAGCTCGGAGCTCAAGAAAAGATCTTGCCTCAAAGCAATGATATTACAGGGTGTCTACTGATCCTTAGAATCCTTGGAATCCTTGAAATGTCCTTGAAATCGTTTTTGAAACCTTGAATGCTTGTTATATCCTCAATTTTGGAATTTAATCCTTAAACATTTTTCCAACCGAACTCGAGCAAAAGGAGAATGATTTGAGAGAACCCAAGAAATCATTACCAGAACTTGCCGTCATGGAATTCAAAAAATATGGTTGCAAACTCAAAAAAATTGATAAAATACTATAATTGAAATGTCGGCCTCCGGGTTATAAGCTCGAGCTAGGTCTAAGCTTTGTGAGTTTTTGTGAAAAAGAAAAGAGAGTCCGCACATTCCTGATCTGCAAAGTGTTTGGAAAATTTCCTCGGGAAAAAAATTCCAAGATCGTCTTGAGCATTTTGATAAAAAAAACCAGCCTTCAAACTCTTACTTCATCGAATTAACCAAGAAATAGGAGATGTTCCGAGAAATTAGAAGAATTTTCACGAAAAACTTTCATCGGCTTTCATGGGTTTGCATGTGCGAAGCGTAGTTGTTCAGCAGGAGTGAAAAGTTTCTGATAGAAACTTTGGCGAGGAATGTCTTGGGACTCAAAGAACAATTCGCGATGCTACCATAAATATTGAAGATGGCTGGAACAATTTGAAGATAATCAAAGAAATTATCTCAGCCTTCAAAATGCCTCTTTCAATCGCAGAGCAGCTATATCTTAGAAAAATCTAGGAGATCAATCCAAGTTGCGGCATAAAAAGATACGTTACAAAAACTCTGTATAGTGCAGATGAAAGAAAAGAGCATTTCAATTGCTTACAGTGGAGGTGCAGTCATTAAAAGAGAAGAAAAGGGGTTGACTGGATTGCTTAAGAAATAAATTTCTTCGATAACCCTCACTCATTTTTCACGAGATAGTATCATCTCTGTAGAAAAGTCATTCTGCTTACTTTAATTTATTCCAGTCATAAGCGTACTGCCAACACCTGGACTAAACGTTTGTATCTACAGAATATAAAATTCATTATTTGGTACGCTCTCTCCCAAAAGCAGTAGGTAATGCACTCTCGCAGTAAAATCGCTATAACTCGGAAGCTCTCAGGTCTCCGGAGGAGACGAAGAAAGCATTTCAAAGTCTTCAAAGAATGCCACAATTCCACGTTTTTCAAATATTTTTTGGGGCCTTTTTTATACTTACAGGTAGGGTTGATATGAAATGAAAAAATTCGTTTGAAACAATGACCCGTCACTTGAAGAAAAACAACGCCCGAACAAAAGTCCAGAGTGCACTTCTAGATTTTTCCAAGAGATTTGATTACTTCTTCCTCCAATTTTTTACTTTGTTCCGGAACTAATTTAAGGACTCTGAAAAATTGGCACCTGAATGAATCTGAGTTGGATTCGTCCATTCAACCCATTTTCAAATGGTTATCATTTTTCAAGTGTTGATTCTATTATTCCAAACTTGATTCTTGTGATTTTTTTCATTTTAGATCGCTCGTCATTTGGTATCGGCCATTCATCTCTTAGAACCCATAACTCGGCTCAAGAACACCACAGTGAACTACAAACGAATTGGAAGCTCTCAAAGAGATCTGCAATTTGCTTTTTGAAATTTTATTCTAACATCATTCCTCTCGAAATGACAGATAATGGAAGGAAACGATTTTTTTACCACAGCGGGACTAAAATACGTGTTTTACTCCCTCCTCGTGTATCGAGAAAGCCACGTATTTTCGCTCCTTCATGGTGAAGAGTATAATATGCAACTGGGGAGTGAAGAGGGCCATCCTCTCCCGCGTTCATATCGCTCTAGGCTTCGTTTTGAACAATAACATTCACCCAGGAAGGGTTGGTTCTGTTTCGATCTTCAGTTGCATAATGTACTAGTTGCCATTTTTCTAATCCTCATTATAAGTATGAAGAAGGGACGAACAGGTTTTTAAAAATCTCAAAATTATAGCATTTTTTATCTCGAAAATTGAGATACTTCCTTCCTTTCCCCGTAGGCCTGAGGGTTTCCGGAATATTCTGATTTTACTGTGAGAATGCGTTACGCATCACATTTGAGGAGTAGCGTATATCTGATTCTTTAAGGTAGTGTATATCTTTGAATTTTCAGATTTCGCCCTCGAAAAGTCTTTGAAATCCCCTTGAGCTACTTGGAACGAGGCCAGTAGACACCCTGGATGTATGCTTCTGTTCAATGTTCATGTTTATTCTTCATCTCAATTTTTCTCTATATACATATTTATCTCATTCGTTGGATCATTTCTTCAACTCAGGCTTACATCATGAAGGATGCGAATGAATGATGGATTAAAGATGAAAAGCTGCGTTACGAATGAGCAGTTTATATTGATACTTTCTCCGGCACATATTAGGATGTGCAGAAGTATTCACAAAAGGTATATTTACCTCTTCACCTTGAGCGTGATCAGATTATCATTCTTTGTAGGAGGATAGGAATACCCAACGAGGAGAGCTGGAAGCTGGAAGTACATACCTAACGGTTGGAGCAAGCAATCATCCTGTTGCAATGAAGCTAGACATTCTACGTTATCCATCTGCCCATCATTGAACATAAAATCCAATAGCTAGTCAACCACAAATCTCTCTTCCACTTGTAAAGAATCATAAGAGAGGCGAGCACTAACCCTAACAAGGCTGAGCTCGTTAAAAAACATTTGAACATGCCTTATGCCTATTTTGTATCATTCACAAAATCAGATTCTATCCAAAGAGTAATGGTGACTTGTTCAATGTGAGAAAAATACCCAGAATCTGGTATCGCGGTTGATATCTTCAAGTAATGCGCTTGAGGATCGCGAGAAATTTCCGGATGGGTTCCCGGAGTTGACATTTTGCTCTAGATATTGCTCTGGAAACGGATTACGCCCAAGTAAAATATCTAAACTCACTGCAACCATTTTTCAAGCAAGTCGCATGCTCTTTTTTGTTTCAGAGTGCTAAAATATGGTTGGTGTTGCGGTCGAAGAGGCTGCAATAAATTTCTCAGCTACCTAAATAATGCCCATACCAGTAGATCACCCGAAAATCTAGAAACAATGTATTGCCCTCGTATTTCGCCCATGACTTAGAACGGTTCAACTGATTTCGATAATGTGAGAAAAATTTAGAAGTTTGGTGGTAAAACTAACGAACCACTACTCGTCAAACTCGTAATGAGTCTCTCAGCTGCTAACAAATCGATGTATCATATCACAGTCTTGGCCTCATCTTTTTCGACGCTTATTTGTAAGAATTCTTCATCTTCTCTTTTACTCCTCCAGGTTATTAGCCAGATGCAAAAGGATTTTGAGTTTTTGTATCAGTTTTGTGATTTTCATAGCTTTTCAAGAACAGTGAAAAACCCGAGGAAAAACCTCACGGAACCTATAAATGTGTTTTTTCCATAGAATTTACGCGAGACGAAGTTGGTAGCGTATCTCAGCGCGTCGTTGAAGCCATTTCATAAGAAAAATAATTATTTGAGGCATCTTCCAGTCGTCAAAAGATTCCCAAAAAGCGAAAACCCTATTTTCTAAATAAATTTTTGTGTCAGGAAATGAATATTCAAAACGCTCATGTGCAAGGCTCTGCAACTCAGAAAGTATCCCAAAAAATGAGCTACTAATTATTATTCTCTAGAAATGACTACTTGCTGAAATCGATTTGATAGCGGAAAGTCGGGGACCAAGTATCTGTTCTGTAACAAGGAAAAATCCGAGTTACCAAATCCGTGAGCCCCGAAGTTATTACTTCTTTCTTTTTCAAACGAGTTATTTTGCTCAATCCTCTCTAGATAGACGATTCTCATTATTTCCATTCTATCAAAGCTGTCTGATCAGTTTCTTTTTTGCGAAATAATTTTGGATTACGTGAATGTGCTCAATTCTATGACATTAAGGTTCGTTTTTGGCTCATAACTTTTGTTTCATTCACCATTTTTCAACGATTCATCCATCATTCCGAAGCGTATGACGAACACTTCGAAATCAATTGAAATATAGCCTATTTGAGTGAACGATGGACGTCATTCCACATTGGAAAATAAAATATTTTAAAAGTTTACGAATGGAAACAGCCAATTCCTTTTTCTCTAAATAAAAGAACCTCTCCTTTACTGTCATACCTCATTGGAGTCAATGGAACTCGCCTCATTCAATGATCGGCCAATTTGCCCCCAAAACGAGATCCAGATAGGTGTCATTTGATCATACCAGTGATATTATCATAATTCTACAAAGATAAAACAAAAATAAAGTAATTTCCCTGACTTTTCATAGGTATTTGGTGAATTTATGTAATATTATGATATTCCCTCAGTTATCTGAATTTATAAAAAGTATAAAAGATATGAGCCCAATCAATCAATGAGACAAGGAGAGTCGAGCTAAATCATTGATGATCTCCACAGCACCCATATTCATTCAATTTCTTTAATAGACATATATTTCTTCTTTTTTAGACACACATTCGAATCAATGGATAATGCTAGAAAATACAAATATGAGTTTGAGTGAAAAGTCTTGAGGTGGACAATCTTAGAGAGAGAATTCCAAGTACAGATGTTCCAAGTACAACTGGAATGTAATCGAGTTAGCATCAGAGTTGAAGGACTTGGAAATGTGAGAAAATGAGAAATTGTTCCTTGAATGATTGCTGACACATATCAGATTCTGGATATTTTTTTCACATTGAACAAGTCAGCAATACTCTTTGGATAGAATCTGAATTTGTGAATGATACGAAACAGGCACAAGACATGTTCAAATACTTTTAAACAAGCTCAGCCTTGGTGGGAATAGTGCTCGTCTTTCTTCCGCTTCTCTATAAGTAAAAGAGGGATTTGAGATTGACTATTGGATTCGATGCTGAATGGAAGACAGATGGAGAACATGGAATATCTAGCTTCATTGTAACAGGATGATTGTTTATTCCAACCCTTATGGATGTACTTCGAGCTTCCAGCTCTCCTCATTGAGTATTGTCATCCTCCTAAAAAGCATGATGATTTCTTTCTTCACCTTGAGCGTGATCTCATCACGCTCAAGGTGAAGAAAGAAAACATACCTTTTGAGGAATACTTCTGCACATCTTTGTATGGGCCAGAGGAAGTATTAAAACATGCTGCTCATTCTTAATGCAGCTTGGGAGCTTTAACGCATAATTCATTCGCATCTTTCATGATGTAAACCTGAATTGAAGACATGATCCAGTGAATGAGATAAATATGTATATTGAGAAAAATTGATAAGACGAATGAGCATGATTATTGAACAGAAGCATTTATCATTGCTTTGAGGCAAGATGTTTTCTTGAGCTCCGAGCACCAAAGCTGCGTTACACCAGACTCATGAAATGGACATAACTCACAGGAACACACAATAATCAAGCTAAAAGCACTTTGTGAATGTTGGAGGAGTTTCCTATTCCTTTACATAATGAAAATGATTGAAGGCAAATCACTATCATTTGGATCACAAAAACCATCAAAAAATTAGAAGGTCATATTTGCGACTTCTTTTCACTTTCAAATAGGGCAGGATTTAATAAGCTACATGTCTTGAGCATTGCACTATCATGTCGGACTTGTGCGTCGCAATGGTCCGACGCATAATTCCAAAGCTCATAGGGCATCTGGATATATCTGTATTTTATCTAGATAATGAGTGTCCGAGATCGGAAACTGGATTTTGCTTTATTTTGCCGTGATGCACGTCGTATACGTACTTATAGGCTCAAGATATACGCGAGTTGTTTTGTTGTGGCTGGTTGTGACGAAGCTCAATTGCTACCTATATACATATATTTTTTTTGAATGATTGTCGAGAACTATGCGTCAT
The DNA here is from genome assembly GCA_030522705.1 of Eretmocerus eremicus. Lineage (NCBI taxonomy): Eukaryota > Metazoa > Arthropoda > Insecta > Hymenoptera > Aphelinidae > Eretmocerus > Eretmocerus eremicus. The sequence continues at coordinate 3,015 of JAPYYZ010003019.1, read as the reverse complement.
ATGAGCTAGACTACGACGTTATCCTAGCAGATGCGTCTACGCGGAGGATGTAGGTATCGGGCTCGGAGTAAACACCATTGATTATTGAGATTTACGTACCATCATGACGAGGGCGAAGGGATACTTGTAGACCCTGACGGGCGACTGATACTGCTGCACCATGTTGTTGGCGGCTTGCTAAGGTTTTGGATCTCGCTGAATTTAGCTTGCTTCCTCTCACCTGGCGCCCATCAAGATGGTAGAAACATTGGTGAAAACACAAGGATAGGTATGGCTGTCGCAGCACTGATCGACTCCTGCTCTTCACTCAACTTATGCACTCTCTTCGACTCCACTCGCACTACCTATGACTCGCTCGGCTCACGATTCTGCTTCAGCTACTGCATAAACACAACAAATTCAGCGAATCCGCGGTGATCTACTGTCAGCGGCCGTAAGTAGTCATCCACACGAGCTCTGCTAAGCTCGAGCCATCATGGGCGACGTGCGAACTCTACTCCACTCCACTCAAGACTCAAGCTGACTTTAGCTGATTCATAGCAAACTGAACAAAACTGATTCAGCGAGGCGCAGCTGACGTGGATCGACCAATGTATGTGTACTCGGGTGTGCATGTGTAGAATCACGGGATACATGTATATAGATATACCTACTTGGATACCTATACAGTGACAAACACAGACGGATGCAAAGGTAACAAACATACACCCACGCGCGTCGCCGTCGTCTCGCGCGCGTGCGCTCTTTGCATAATTTGGCCATTTTAAATTCAGAACAGAGATCTGACCTACCGACGAATTCGAGAGTCATTCACAAATGTGGCTGATTTGATTTTTTGAAGAGCTGCCATATTTCTTCACGTCAAAAGTGGTCGCAAAAATCTCAAAAATGACTTCTCCCAATTCATCTTGCCATTGCGCACCCAATACCTCGTCAAATCCCTACTGGCAGAATTTCTCGTCATAAGCCGTTCTTGTAATTAATGAGATTATGGATGGGAAAGAATAGTTTCTTCTGAACATGCCGGGAAGGGTTATTCGAATGTCCGAAAAATCCTAATGGGAATATATTTTCGAGGTACCAATTAATCGAACGATTTACCCCCTGTTCCAATCAGAATATTTACACGAATATCTATTGCTTCTCTTAATATTTAGACTTGGCGTGACTTAGATGATCATTTGCTCACAAAGCGACTTTGAGAACTGATTATGAATTGGATGGTAGTTTGATATGTAGTGATACATACGTTTCGATGAGCTAAAGGGAAGACCGGGACGGTATTGAAAATAGGAAAACGTTGATAGACCTCCGACATTTGTATTGAAATTAGACACTCTGTTCGACATCGCACCAAAGTTTGCGAGGCGAAGTTGGACGAAATTCGCGTGATATCGGACACAGCCTCTAAAATCACAGACTCTCAATGTATCCTCCGAATATGCAGCAAATATTTTTCATCGTTCAAAGAGTAGTAGGGGAGTTGGAATGACATTGGAAAGCTCGCGGAATGGGTTGAATATTTTTACCATGATTTCTTTGAGGGGCGACCAAAAAGAGGTGTTTTTATCCACGATTATTCGCCGATCTCTCCGAGGCCTGCCCATTGAATAATATGGGCTGACCAACATCGTTTCACTGCACACGTTTCCGTGAAATTTTCATGCCGTGACTTCGATTTGATCGATTTCAACCCACAGTGGCTCAAAATTTTTCCCTTTGGGTGCAGTTCCTGTAAGTTAGAGTAGAGATATTACGTCACTGTAGATCTTTGGCAGGTGTAGTTTTAAGTACAGTTGCAAAAAGTCGAATGATCTATAAAAAAGTGTCGACTCAAACTGTTTGAGTCTTTTAAAGTACAGAGTCGATGAAAAATATATGAAAGATTCCGCGAAAAGTAGGATTTTCTGAGTCCGAGGTTCGCACAAGTCTCCGCGACTTTTAATCGTTGCGGTTAAAATTATCTAGGGTGTATTCTGTCGGTAGCCAACTTTGGGTTTTGAGTGATTTTCTATGCTTCCGTTTTTTATATTGGAGAATTAGAGGTCAAAATGTCAATTCCGTCTCCTGTCTAGAACAGAATCTCCGACATAAAAACGAGTAGTGTACCTATGCATGGTCACTAACACCTATGTCCAATCATTATTTCTAATTTCATAGTTCTGAGTTGAACATTTGTCAGCTTTCGCACGGGCAGACGACATTTTTGTTTAGAGATTTGCACCAAAAGTACTGGTTCAGCACTAATAACAGGGGCAAATGTCCCGATCGTCATTATGGCCCTTTTACTGGCCAAATTATCATCCGAACGTCTCAGAGGCTTGAAAAAATTCGGTAGAGCTAGCTCTAGAATCGAATCTGTGCAGTAGCGGGCAGTTTGCACAAATTTTACTACTTGCGTACAAAATTTTCGGACAATTCCGTCCCCCTGGTGTGCCGCTACCCTTAATACTGTATCGCTTAGTGAAGCGCATTTTTTCGTAATATTTGGTGGCATTAGGTGGAATATGTGCGGAAAAGTGTCCGCAATTTGTCTCCGAGTAGTAAGAGCTTTTTTAAGGCGAAATGTCAATTCCGTCTCCCTCTCGGCCCCTTAAAAGATGCCGTAGTTTTCCCTGAGATCCACCTTGGCCTTCGTAACTCTGGATACTTGTATCTGATGCCCAAACAATTCAAAGTTGACTCCATTGACCGACCGAAATCTACTTGGGGCTGAAATAATTTTTTTACCCAAATCACACCCGTGGACATTTTTGACCCCAAAAAATCCCATTTTCCGCGGAATTACTTATATACCTGTGTTAGCAATGATTTAGTAAGGTAGTAGGGAATGACAAATATCATGTAGAAAAGCGATATTGCCCCTGTCCAACCTCAGCCCACTCTTCCCTTCCCTATAAAAATCCAGCGTATATCCCCTGGTGGAAAAAACAGCGTAGCAGTACTGTCGGGCGGCGTACTACGATCGTGCCGCTACTATCGTACTACTGCGCAGTACTACGACCGTATTACGCG
>JAPYYZ010003018.1:0-12159 GCA_030522705.1 Eretmocerus eremicus | reverse complement strand
AGAAATGTTCAAGATTGTTCTTTACATTTCCAGGAATGAACAGTTTTCCAATTTTCAATCCAAGGTCTCTATTTTGCTCCAGCCTACCTGCCTGCTTGCAGACAGTTAACCTCAAAATTTTGAGAAATGTTCAAGATTCTGCTTCTAATTTCCGAGAATGAACATCTCTTCATCTTTCGATCCGAGGTCTCTTTTTTGCTCCAGTCCACCTTCCTGCTAACTTCAGATTCATCCTCTGATCGGAGGATATATTAGAGCAATTTATCTAAAATAATCAGATGTCTATACTCCAGTAACATTGGATTTTTTCCGGCGTTTCTGTCTCAAATCGATGAAGACATGAACGACGTGATGATCTCGTGATATTGTACAACGGAATTAACCGGAGCCGAGGTAGCAAACATCGCATCGTATCGCACTGGGCCGGCCCGAGAAGATTTCGGATAGCACAACTTTGAAGATTCACAGAGCATGGAAATGATACCTTGGGTGAGGGAGGTCGGGTACCTTGTTTCGTGCAAAGTATCATGGTGGCGCCATCTGCCGGTCTCGTGTTGCGATTTTGTGAGGGTCGATAATTGCAGTGACGCCATCTACAATACACTAGATCCTATTCAATATGGCGACGGTGTACGGCCTCGCCTTAAGTATACTCCACAGTGTGGTCCACACACTATAATGCGGTCAAAATGTATTTTGTTGATGAAAATCTTTCTGAACAATGAGAAACTACCTAAATATACCGCTCCCTGCGAAGGCTTTTTCTACGAGTTTTAAAAAAACCTTCGTGAATGAAGGTGCGGAGTTGAGTTCATAAGCTCGCGGAAAAGATTCCTGTCATCTTCAATAGTGTTTCAACGAGTTTCCATGAATTGATGAGCTCAATTCTGCGCCTTTCCCTCCTGAAAATTTGCGGGTGCTGGAGCAGGCGCTCTGGCGGGCGCTGCAGCAGGCGCTCCGGTGAGCGCTCTGGCAGGCGCTCTTGCACCCAACGATTTTCGCAGTCCTGAGCGCCTGCTGCAGCGGGTGCTAAGTTCAGGCTATGCAAATGGAAGAAAAACTCGGACAAGTAGCGAGGGGAGACGCGACTCGACGGAAAATCTTCTGTAAGGCGCGCACTCACAGTTGTTTGAGCATCCGCGGTGGCGGGTGCTCGCGCGACCGCGGTGGCACATGCTGGAGCACCCGCCAGTGCGCGCCTAACGGAGAATCTTCCGTCGAGTTGCGTCCTCTTTCCCGACCTGTCCCAGTGCTTCTTCGGCATGCACAACCTCAATATAGCACCCACTCCAGCAGGCGCTCAGAACTGCGGAATTCATTCGAGATAGACACTCGCCAATGCAAGGAGAATGTTTTGATATTTGTATGCTTTTTCTGCTCGTTAATGGATTTTCCAAGACAATTTTGAAAAGTCAAGATCTCAAAGAGGTCAGGTGTTTTTTCTTTTATTATCCTCAATTCGACTTTTGAAAATATCATGGCAAGAAATCTCGACACACTGTGCACGTGGTTGAATCTCCAAGAACTACATTCCCGCGAAGATTGCACTAGTTTATCAATTAGACGGTCCTTAAAACACAACACAATGTCGATGTTCAATATAAGTTCGCAACATGATATACAAGCCAACAGGGAGCACAGGGTACAGAGGAAACGATTACAAGCTCAGACACAATACCAGTAACACATGGTCAGAGTCAAGTAATGTACGGACAAGCTGTAACACGGGCTGGTGACTTCTTCAGATGAGGTAGATATTCCTGAAGAACATCAGCGAACTTAGAGACAGTCGCAGGCGCTTTGCATCTCGAAATGGAAATTGTGACCATCCGCATTCATTGACAAAGCATTCCCAGCAGCAGCCTGAGCGAATCTGCTCAAATCTCGATCGAGTCCAACAGCCAGCTACTACCGTAAGGCCGATTTTCGAAGAGACTTGGAGGACGCCCACACCCTTTGGCAGCAACACAGTTCTCGTCTCGGCCTGCGGATGAGACGATTGCACAAAGAATCACACAAATTGGCGAATAATTGATGGAATCTCATATGGAGCTCGATTTCGAATTGAATTTTCAATTGAGGAAGAATGTGCATGTCAATGAAACGTGTGGAGGATAACAACAACAAATTTTCTAGGTTATGGAAATTGAAAAATGCCGCAATCACGCTCCGACTAATTCTCAGTGAGGGCAAATACTTATCTGATGCGTGAATCGCTGTCAAGGGCCGTAGTTGTGACGAAACTCCCAGCTGTTGCAGAGATTCCCTCCCAGGTCGTAGAAAAGAAGGCTGGCGGAGATGTTGAAAACTTTTCCGTGTGCAGCGTCGAGCAGACTAAAGTAACGTGCTTGTTGATACATAAAACTTCAATCTGCTCGACGCTGCACACGAAAAAATTATCAGCATCTCCACCAGCCTTCTTTTCTACGACCTGGGTGGAAATGTCTGCAACAGCTGGGAGTTTCGTCACAACTACGGTCCTTGACAGCAATTCACGCATCAGATAAGTATTCGCCCTCGCTGAAAATGAGTCAGAGCGTGATTGCGACGTTTTTCATTTCCATAACCTAGAAAATTTGTTGTTGTTATTCTCTACACATTTCATTGACATGCACATTCTCCCTTAATTGGAAAATCAATTTGAAATCTAACTCCATATGAGATTCAATCAATTATTCGCCAATTTGTGTGATTCTTTGTACAAACGTCTCATTTGCAGGCCGAGACGAGAGCGGTGTTGCTGTAAAAGGGTGTGGGCATCCTCCAAGTCTCTTCGAAAATCGTCCCCACGGTAGTAGCTGGCTGTTGGACTCGATCGAGATTTGAGCAGATTCGCTCAGGCTGCTGCTGGGAATGCTATATCAATGAATGCGGATGGTCACAATTTCCATTTCGAGATGCAAAGCGCCTGCGACTGTCTCTAAGTCCGCTGATGTTTTTCAGGAACATCTACCTCATCTGAAGAAGTAACCAGCCCGTGTTACAGGTTATTCGTATAATACTTGACTCTGACCATGTGTTACTTGTATTGTGTCTGAGCTTGTAATCGTTCCCTCTGTACCCTGTGCTCCCTGTTGGCTTGTATATTATGTTGCGAACTTATATTGAGCATCGACATCGTGTTGTATGTTTTGAGGACGGTTCAATTGATAAACTAGTGCAATCCTCGCGGGAATGTAGTTCTTGGAGATTCAACCACGTGCACAGTGTATCGAGATTTCTTGCCATGATATTTTCAAAAGTCGAATTGAGGATAATGAAAGAAAAAACACCTGACATCTTTGAGATCTTGACCTTTCAAAATTGTCTTGGAAAATCCATTAACGAGCAGAGAAAGCATACAGATATCAAAACATTCTCCTTGCATTAGCGAGTGTCTATCTCGAATGAACTCCGCAGTTCTGAGCGCCTGCTGGAGCGAGTGCTATATTGAGGTTGTGTATGCCGAAGAAGCACTGGGACAGGTCGCGAGAGAGGACGCGACTCGACGGAAAATTCTCCGTAATGCGCGCACTGGCGGGTGCTCCAGCATGTGCCACCACGATCGTGCGAGCCCCCGCCACCGCGGATGCTCAAACAGCTGTGAGTGCGCGCCTCACGGAAGATCGTCCGTCGAGTCGCGTCCTCCCTTGCTACTTGTCCAAGTTTTTCTTCCATTTGCATAGCCTGAACTTAGCACCCACTCGAGCAGGCGCTCAGAACTACGAAAATCGTCGGGTGCGAGAGCGCTTGCCAGAGCGCCCACTAGAGCGCCCGCTGCAGCGCCCACTGGAGTGCCCACTGGAGCGCCCGCCGGAGCGCCTGCTCGATCACCTGCAAATTTTCAGGAGGGTTCTTCTCGAAACTCTTTTTCAAATTTGTAGAGAAATTCTCCGCAAGCCGCGGTATCTTTCAAATAGTTTTCAACTATTTACAAACATTTTCATCGACCAAATACACTTTGACTGCAAGATGGCGTGTCGACCGCACTGGGGAGCTTAAAATAGGTTGATCTAGCACAAATATTCGCGTGAGCTGTTATGCGGACATCACAAGTGGCGTGGTGGGGGTACAATTTCTGCCTCCTTGATGGTTAATACCTCAAAAACATCGAACTGGTCCAATTAGACACGATGCACCATCGGATACAGCGATTCAAGCTCTATCCAAAGAAATTATAGGTTTACAGTGGCGCGCCAACTTCACCGCACTCCGGAGTATTGATCCTGTAGTAAGTGAATTGCACACTACTTCGAAAACTCTAATTTGAATATTTTGTGGGTTCAGAATCGCGGATCGACTAGTGAATAGTGATCTGGAGAATCGTAGACGTACTTGGTGTAGAATGGCTTTAAAAATAACTCGAAGATTCAAAATAGACACAATTGAATCATTCATTGGAACGAAGTTCACTTTGTTACAAGAGCTGGCTGCAAATCGCTCGCGAGCCAAAGTCCGTCTGCTCTCAGACGTTACAGTGGATCTTGCTCGATCCTCCTCGTGGAGAAGGAGTCAGCAGAAATTCCGTATTGGAAGCGATAGATTGATAAGACTGTTCCCCTCGGATACACGAGTACATGATTAATTTTTCTTCCGCTTATTCGGGTTGCGGATTGACCTATGGATCTCGTGTCCGTCGCCTTAACCATAATAATTCGTCGCTCTATCTGATAGGAAGAGAGTACGTTCTTAGAACTCGGCAAATCGAGATTGAATTTTAGTCCTTGGTCTCTTTCAGATCTTTTGCCTGCACGATCAGGTTTCAATATTCTTATCTCATGACTGATTGACGAGATTGCCGATTCTAGGACGGAATATTCATCCGACGAAATATTACTTGAGTGAAGATTTTGAGACTCTGACTTGCTTTTGAATTTTCGAGCGCACATGGGAATGCGCCACGCTACACCTCCTTTCTTACGAAAGAAGTCGTTTCATTATAATGAGATTTTTTAGGGTTCAACGATTGTCTAAATAATTACTGGTGAGATTCAATTCATTCAAGAAGAATAGTAGCGTGGTGTATTTTCATTTGCTTCAGTTTTTCAAGCTTGTGAGGAACATCTGAAATTCGCATGAACTCTACGTGACATTTACGATTTTAGTCGAGAATATTGGCATAATAACATCATCTTGATAAAACTATCGTAAAAAACTGGATAGTCTCAATCTCAATTTTTTTTGGCTTTTGAAATGTCGGTATAACAACATTATGGTTAAAACTTTCTATGGAGACTCAAATTGTCTCAATATCAAATTCTTTTTCCTCTTTTTCTTTCAAAAAATTGACTCATCATTGTTTTGGTGGAAATTATTGTCGAAACTCGAATTTATTCCAACTCGATGTTGTGCCTTATGATTACCACTTGACCTGGACAATTCAATCTCTTCTCGCTTTACAGAGCTGGATAACTCAAAATCTCATGTCAAGTAACTCCGTTCTTGACTCTATTTTGAAAGAATTCACAAATCTCACCATATTCATTTGGCGACTTAGATCCCTCCATTTTGATTCAAACGTAAATTTGTGTGAGGATCAAATCCCCGATCTAATCATTACAAGTTTCAAGTCTGATTTTGAAGTAATACGTTTCATACAGTAAGAATGAAGAATTTTCTCATGAGCTATTCCTACCTGCACTATTCTATCACATGTTCTTTTTCTACCGTGTAATTTGACGGTATTCATTTCCTAATGTTTTTTTCCCGTAAATTTCCACGGTTTTGGCTGGATCAGAGGGTTGTCTCTACTCTAACACGCTAGATCACGACGCTGAGCGCGCTAGCTCAGTCTTACAAGGGGCTGTTGTTTTACTGCGGTTTTGGTTAGTTTTGTGCCCCACCGTTCCGAAGTCGAATGACATGGGAGTTAGTATTACAGCCACGATGGACGGTCTGAGTTTTTCCTTTCGACACGAGTTTTGCAACCCATGCCACTCGCCTCTCAACGGCTGGACGGACTGGCCCCGCCCGCCCACCATAACCGGAGGTCTTTTGCGGATGTGGTGATCCACATTTCCACAGCCCTGCCTTCCGCCGCGATCCTGCTCACGTGGGGCGACTACGAGCCCTTGATCCGTTTCAGCCATATTTATGTCATTTTTGTCAGCTGTTTGAACTGTTCTTGAATCTATTAATTCTTGTTTTTTGTGAGTTGCTCGGCTTGGGGTAATCAGTAGATAATTCGTCTGCACAGTCGAATATCTCTTGAAAATCCCTCGAGTTTGGTTTGTTTCGTCACTGTTGTCTTTACATCGTTTGGAATAATTGAAACTACGATGAGGCGTACAAATATTGATCGCATATCTCAGAGACTGTCTATAATGTCTGCATCAAATGGAATCATTTCTTTCTCTTCGTTCACTGGTATTTTGTACCATGATGATCGAGATTGACTTGAGTATTTGTTTGAAATCGAATAATATTCATTCCCACCACTACTACTTCAATTAAGATATATATTCTTCATATATCTTGGGTATATTTCATGCTATTTTGAATTTTCTGTTCATCGAAAGATTTTGTATCAATTATACATCTGTCCATGCTCTATTGTTTTCCTTCCAACACTTTTGTGACTTTGAAACTTTGAGTGAAACTTTTTTCAACTGAATTTGATGAACAAAACTCGCAAGCGGTATATCCAGTCGAATCATTTTGCATTTTGGGTTTCGCTAAAGATATGAAATTTCTGTTTTCAGCTTGTTGAAAGATATGGGAAAATTGGGATTGTCTGGTGATATCTCCACGGAATTTTCTCTTCCCCTCGTCCTTCTAACTTAATTATAAGAATTGTTCAATTTGTCTATAATGATACGGATAGGGACCCTCTTCAAAGACTACCAATTCAATTCCCGAAATTTACTCCTGAGATGCTTTTCGATGAAAATCTACTGCTCATTTGAATTCCCAACTCGATTGGAAAAAATATCCGATATCTACTGTCACCTGTTCCTGAATGTCTCAAGTCACGAAAGAAAACTCTTGCTCTTATGGATTTTCCATCTATGAGCTCAGCTAAATCTCTCAAATTGCCTGTTATGACCGTCAATTCCCGAGAATTTATTCAAACTACAACAAACATTGTTTTTGAATTTCCAATTGTCTTCCTAACCTCTAAATACTAACATCCTTCTCTGAACTGCAGTGCTGAAATTTTCAATGATGTCTACTTTCTTTTTGACTAAATTTTCTCGGAGGTATTCCACTTTTGAGTTTTCTCTGATATCTCCCGAATTTTTGTTGAAATTCTATCTCCTTCTCAGATGCTAGTCATTTTTCTACTCTAGTGAATTCAATTTTAGGAAGTACGGATAATTTTGAATGTCACGAACATCGTTCAGCGTTCTTCTGAATTGTAATATGACTTTAGAACATTGTGAAATGTCATGTGATTTCTTTTGAGATTGATTCAACAGTGAGATTATCTTTGTTTGAACTCTCGTTGAACACTAGTATGTGAATACGAGAGAGAAAAAAATGCGAATAACAAGGAAATGTTGTTCTGACTGTTGATTCATTGATTATTCAAGATCTCTCAAATGTTTAATCGGACTCCTAATGAGAAAATCCAACTCTCAAGAAAGTTTACTGCAAATTTTGTAAATTGTGTTTTACATCTTAGGGAAATATTTCTGCTCAGATTTTCGGTACTGTTTGAAATAGTGAAAGCTTTGAAAATTTATCATGGAAATTTGCGTTTCTCTCCTAATTACTTTCGACTTGGATTATATCGATTAGATGATGATCCAACATTTCTCTTCGACATTTTCTTCTACTTCATACTTAACAAAACTTCTGAAAAATTCGACAAGAAACTCAAATATTCATTGTAGAACCATTGCGAGATAGACAAGTATTTATTGTGGGACCGTGATGGCCTCGTTGGATAGATCTCGTTATGAGACAGAGATCTATCAAAAATGGAGAAAGTATGTAGTCTGTTTTTTTTTCTTTTCCGGGACAAGAAGTTTTTCTGATTTGCAACCTTCTCTCATATGGTTATGAAGGAATTCATGCCGATTGATCAATTATGACGGTCCTCTGTTCAACAGGAAAACTGAACTAAGAGGTCATTTATTTTCACAGGAAATTATTTTTTCGACTGGATTCTAGAAATGGTTCTGATTCACTTTTTGCATTTCTGAAACTCAAATCCAATGAAGGATGCCCAAAGACGAAAATTCTTCGCACCTTATCCATTAGAGAATCTGGACGTACCCTGGCAATCAATAGCTTGAGTCTCAAATGTAACTAGTTATTGCTTACCAATCTCCCTGGTAAAGAAGATTACTCGAGACCCCACGTGGGAGCCCACGTAATATCCCACGGGGGCTGGTGATATCGTGTGGGACGTCATGGAACAGGATTCATAGGTACCACACGGGACTCGTAAGACACCGTAGAACCCTGTGGGATCCTGGAGACTCACTTTGATTCAAGGGAACGCCATGTGACCAGGCGCCGTTGGGGAAGATTGCGTGGGATCTCGCAAGGGACCTGCCGGTATGGTATAGGACCTCGTGAGACCTCGTGGAACCGCGCGAGACGCCACGAGACTCCGTGTGACCAGCGTGGGACGCAGTGGGACGACGTGGGACCTATGTTAGATGTCCCATGGGGCCTCGTGGGACCTCGTGAGGTCGCGTAGGACCGCGTGGGAAGCTATGGGACCTCGTGTGACCAGCATGGGACGCAGTGAGATCGCGTGGGACGTGAGTTATGTATTACATGGGACCTCATGAGACCTCGTGGGACCGCGTGAGACGCCATGGGACTCCGAGGGATCAGCGTGGGACGCAGTGAGATCACGTGAGACCTGTGTTATATGTCCCATGGGTTCTCGTGGGACCTCGCGGGGCCGCGTAGGACCGCGTGAGACGCCATGGGACTTCGTGGGACCAGCGTGGGGCGCAGTGGTATCGCGTGGGATCTGTGTGGGGCCCCACATGGGGTCCCACATGGGATCCACCGTAGTATCCCACGGGGGCTGGTGATATCATGTGGGACGTTGTGGATCAGGATTCGTAGGTACCACGGGACTCGTAAGACACCGTAGAACCCTGTGAGACCCTGGAGACTCACTTGGATTCCAGGGAACGCCATGTGACCGGGCGCCCTTGGGGAAGATTGCGTGGGATCTCACGAGGGACCTGCCGGTATGGTATAGGACCTCGTGGGACCGCGTGAGATGCCATGGGACCCCGTGAGATCAGCGTGGGACGCAGTGGGATCACGTGGGACCTGTGATAGATGTCCCGTGGGGCCTCGTGGGACCAGCATGGGACGCAGTGAGATCGCGTGGGACGAAGGAACCACGTAATCTTTTTCAGCAGGGCTTCATGTTGCTGATTCTGCTGTCAATCTTCCACTTGTCATCCTATAATAGCAAGTTCGAATCATCCAAGGATTGATTATCGTATTCAATCATGCTATGATACATTCAAATCAGGGGACCAAAACACGAACATCAAGCGCATCACGGGTGTGAAACAAGCGAGGAAAATTGTGTAGTGATTTAGAGATATGTGTACGAAATCAAATGCGAAAATTCAATCTGGAGCTTTTCTTCTCTACGACGCTGCTGATGTTGACTGAGCCAGATTACTACTCATAGGCCTGATCTACCTCAGGCTCCACCGGCAATTTGACCAACTTCACCACTGGCCGACGGAATTCAGAGCTGGCAGACTTCAGAGTCACGACTCGAGTGATGCCATCTGGTCCAGGATGACACTGGAGGACTCGAACCAAGGGCCATTTTGTTGGTAGGCTCAGCCCGTCTGATATCAGAACGACGTCTCTTCCCTTGATTGGCGTTTGGATTTTCAGCCATTCATCCCGCTGTTGCATCTGATGTAGAACCTTCTTGCGCCAGCGCATTCAAAAATCATTGCGCATGTTGGTGAGTGATTTCCACCTGCAACCAATACGAGAGGTGAGGTCTACATTCTCGCATTATTCCGGCACAGCGGTAACAGCGCGCCCAATCAAAAAATGACCTGGGATCAAGGCAACCAAATCTGACGGGTCACTACTCAAGGGACTCAAAGGTCTGGAATTCAAACAAGCCTCTATTTGTGCGCAAATGGTGGAAAGTCCCTCAAAAGTTGGAGTGAGTTAACCTATCACCCGCTTGCAATGGTGTTTGAAACTGCGGACCGCGGCTTCCCATAGTCCACCAAAATGCAGAGCGCGGGGCGGATCAAAATGCCATGTCACGCCTTCTTGAGCGAGTGTTGCGAAAATTGCCTTTGACTCTACTGAGGACTACGAACATAACCGTCTGAGCTCTTTCTCAGCGCCTACAAAATTTGTCCCGTTGTCACTATAAAGATCGGACACACGTCCACGCTTAGAAATAAAACATCGATATGCAGCTTAAATGCGTTAGTGGATAAGTCTGAGACTGGTTCAATGTAAACAGCCTTTGCACACATGCAAATAGAAATGGCGATGTATCCTTTGGCACTTTTTGCACCACGACCTCGAGAAAACAAGATGGATACAGGACCTGCGAAATCGACGCCTGTGGCCTCGAAAGGCATGCGAGGGATGAGCCTCACCGTGGATAGTGGGGCCATCTGCTGCTGCATCAACCGGGATCCATGTCTCGTACAAATGACGCAGCGCCTGTAGACAGATTGCACCAATCTAACAGAGTGCGTGATCCAGTACCTGCGACGTAGATAACTCAGCATCAGACAGACACCTCCATGTAGAATTGCAGCATGAGTCTCTTCCACCAATCTGAGAACTGAAGGGTCTTTGTGAGGCAGAATAATCGGGTGTTTCTTGCTATACGTAAGAGATGCGTTCTGCAGACGACCTTCAGCACGTAAAAACCCTTTATCACATAAGAAGGGTAGCAGAAGACGCAATGGACTTTGATTCGGCAACTCCTTGCCCTCAGTTACACACTTTAAGTCAGCTTCAAAATGACGAAGCTGGACACCTTTTCAAATTGCGTCTCGAGCTAAAGAAATCTCCTTAAATGTGAGAGGTCCACTAATGCGCTCACCCTGATTCAGCTTGATTTCGAAACGCCAACGATACAAATGAGCTACCGTGCGCACAATCTTGCTCAATGAGCTACATTTTTTTGATCTCGACAATACAAAATGGTCAGACTCTAAGGAGGTGGCATGCACCGAAATTGGGGGATTTTTCTCGCTCAGATCAACCAACGAATAAACTTCAACTTGCTGCTCAGCACTAAGGACCACCGGGCCAAGCCAATCACTGGGACTGCAAAGTAACTAACCCAGACCATTCCACCATAAATTACAGTCCCTCAACACCTCCACCGACCGACTCCGTGTTGGTGAATCTGCTGCATTATCCTTGGATCTAATATGTCTCCATTCAGCTTTAGGGAACGCAGTAATGATTTCACGAGTCGTATTAGCTACAGAAGTCTCCCAACGGGAGGGATGGCTATTCAGCCAATCGAGGACAACTTTAGAGTCTGACCAACAGTACAGTGTAGCAGGCGTGGAATCTAATTGAGACAATACATGTTTCAACAGCCGGACAAGTAGCACAGCACCACACAGCTCGAGCTTGGGAAGGGTTTGAACTTTGATGGGGGCGTCTTTGGTCTTTGACATGATCAACATAGAAGATTTTCCCGGCACCACTAAATAAACGGCAGCTGCATAGGCTCGCTTTAAAGAGTCTGTAAATCCATGGATACCCCACCTTGACTCCTCTGTAGTCTGCAACCATCTAGAAATTCGAATTCCTGAAAGCTCCGGCAACTGATTTCGAAGGGCCAGTCAACGATCGAGTAATTCACTAGCGAGGGAAGTGTCCCAATCAGCCTTGGCGATCCATAGATCCTGAATCAGAATCTTCGTTTGAATCAGAAATGGTGATAACCAGCCCAGAGGATCAAACAACTTAGCGATCTCTGAAAGAATAGATCGTTTCGTCACCTTCGGCTGTGCTTCTGGGATATCCACTTGGAAGAAAAAATAGTCCTCTGCTGGCATCCATTTAAGACCTAAAGTGGAAACTGTTTCTTCAACGTCTACCGAGACGACCTCTTCGGTTGCGCTGGACAGGTCCTGTAACAGCAATTGATTATTCGCCGCCCACTTGCCAAGTGGCATACAAGCCGATTGCATGACAGTGGACAGCTGTTGCCTTGCCTCCAATGCCCTGGACAGCGTATCTGCA
>JAPYYZ010003017.1:0-12487 GCA_030522705.1 Eretmocerus eremicus | reverse complement strand
ATTGATGGTTTGATGAATCTGGCAACTTTACCGGAAAGGCTCATTCCGTGGATGTTGATTGCGTATAAGATATTGATTCACTACCTCCTTGTCAGTTCGGGAGATTTGTAAAAAGAAAATTGTGAGAAGAGATTCAAGAGTGAATAATAGTTTACCTAGTTTTATAAGTTCCAATGCACGATGAGCGTAGCAGAATATTCTGAAGCCAAGACTTCTTAGAATTGGAAGTTGTATTATTGAAGCTTCAAGGTTTAAACTTGAAATTACCGACAAAAATTCAAAAAAGGGGTGACGAACTTCTTGACCTCTTCACGTGTAACAATTCTAGGGGACTCCTCTGTTTTGGACCATCTGTAATTTCAGAGATAGTGCACGCTGATGAGCACATAGACTTCTTTAACCGCGTGGAACAAATCTCAACTGAGGCTTATGCTTCGTTCAAAAATATGATCTGCGCCACTAATTCCTGAGTCCTAAAATAGTCCATCAAATGCAAGTCAGTTCTTGGTGCTCTTTGATACTTTCAGATTTCAATGGTATAGCTGATTCATAGTCCAAGCGATCTTCTCTGGCTCAAATTGAGAGCGAGAATCAAAATCATCGCTTGGAAGCAGAAACAAGCTCGCCTAAGTATCAAATCCTATTATTCGGTCTTTAGATCTTAGGGAGGAAGTCATTCAGCTGTGTGAGAATGGCTTATTTCCAGAACAGACGACCAGAAATGTGCTATCGGAATGAACGTGTCTATAAAAACTTTTGTCTCCGAACTAAAAGATCAAGTAGAATCTGGCGTGGGAATTTACATGGAATACGATTCAAACAATGGATTCTTGGACAAATTGTATAAAGAATCCAGTTCGAGTGCTGAATAGCTTCTTCCAAAAGAGTTTCAGTCCACCGATTTCTAAAGCCTGTACACAAATTTCTGGACAAAGATGTGCATGTCATTCGCACGTGGATGTCCAGTCAAGAAAACCCTCAAGCTCGCATTTTGAAGTCTCTTCCCTCCACACCGCATCAATATCGCCCACCCCACTCTCCATTCGGCACATCTGCGCCACATCGTGAACCCCCGTCAAACTCTCAACGCTGCATCGCAGCAACCCTTTCGCTCGTCTTTTGCTAAAAGCTCACAGCACAAAACTCCCACACTCCACCCATCCACGAGATGGAAGCGTACGAGACTTTTCTCGCATCGTCTGGTACATCTCAAGGAGGAAGAGGCGCATCGACAAACTCGAGGAAACGGCTGTACACCAAGGGAAGGAAGAACGAGTACAGAGTCAATACACCGAATCGGGCGGCCTAAGTGGATTCCCCTAGACGCCACTGAAAAGTTGCAAAGCACTGTGTGCGAGCTCGTAGCTATACAGCTAGACACGAGCTTTCAGTCCGACGTTTTTTCTTCACAATGCCTTACATAGAGTGGCAAAGTGGCCTCCTCCGACTCATCGTCCCAACCGCGTGAAAACTCAAGGGTCAACTCGAGCCCTGGATTAAGGTAAGATCCTGGCGGTACATAGGCCAGGGGTTAGCCTTGGCGCAGCTGAACTTTGCGGCGTTATGGTCTGCTCTCAAGAGGGACTCCGCGACTATGACAAAGTGCCACTTCTGCGCGGCTCTCCGCACCAGGCTTATAATCTGCGGCCGCGAGCCACGCGAGACTTTTCAGGAGCTATACGCATCGCGTGTGACACTTGGGAGAGAGTCTGGCTATGTATGTGTGTGTGCCTCTGAGTGCACGCCAGTGGCTTATCTCGCGGCGCAAGTCGGCGAGCTCTTCTGCATGGACTCTGAGATGGTGATAAGTGCTGCGAGTGGCGAGCGTCTTTGAGATGCGCGAGGCTTTCGCGTTAATAAGGAGGGTATCGGGAGAGTCTGGTCTTTTGCTGGGGAGATGCAACGGTGACCGGACTAAATGAGACTGTGTGTCATTTTGCGGATGGGCTGCTGGAGAGTGGGTAGATATTGGGAGTGAGAGGATGATGCTTTGGGGAGACTTGCGAGGACTGACCTGATTTTGAAGGCTATGTGTCGATGCGTCTTTTGTGGGCATGTGAGGCTGCTTCTTGCAGATGTGTGCTGGGTTCGAATTGAGAGTTCAAGGAAAACATTTCTTCCGAGGAATTGGACGTCATCATTTCTTTCTGAAGTTGTTTGATCACCTGTGTTCATTATGACTTCATAGAGCAGCCAAGAATAGACATATACATTTGCATGACTTATGATGATGAGAGTAACTACTGCTTTCGATGGAGATGATTGGTTCCTTACATTTTTAAATGCTCGTGCTGATTTCATGGTAACAAAACCCAAGATCGTCAATCTCATGGAAATTGTAGGCATCAGTCTCGTCTGCTCATTAGTTCTTTCGCCCTAATGCATCAGATATGAAACATGATTCGCTGTCAGATTTAAACACTTGGGAATTTTTCTAATCCGTACATCCCAAACTTATGAAATCAATGTCAACGGCATCAATAATCTGGCTTCCCAATCAGACCTTCGTTCGAATCATCACTCGCTCTACCTCTCATCCCTGTTATGCTTCTCTTATTGTTTGGATCAACTATTTCTCGTGAAGCATCACGATAATCATGGAAGCTCATGCAATGATGATATCCCTAATTTCTTTGATTGGCTGTCGCACCGAACTCGAAGCATGCTCTCCTTCAATGGTACTTGACATCGTCACATAAAAAGACTAATCAGAGCAAAACCGAAAAGTTTCTTCTTGGTTTTCTGTTGCAGAATTCTCTATATTGTAAAATAACTGAGTTCTGGAATTATAATGGTAAGTACCTTCCAAAACAATCTTGCTGGCAAGAAATCTTAGCCCTGCTCTCCCCTTGACCTTCTCTCACGCCTTCAATTGATCTTCTCTTTCAGCTCAGTCTGAGCACGATTATAGCTCTCTAATTTGCGGAAATTCCATCACAAAGGTATAGCCTACACACGAATCCGCTGGCGCCAATACCTTCAAGGGGATTTGATCGTTCTATAGCCATCCCAGCCAGACCAGCTCACAGTAGACGAGATATATCCCACTTTAACGCGCCCGTGCGCCTTGGCCAAGGCTGAAGCTTTCCGCTCAGCTCGCGCTAATTCAATAATATCGCTGAATCTATTAAGAGGATGGGATCAGACCGGCTGAGAGAACGACTTCCAGCCCTTGCCTCTGCCACCCGCCAAAGCCTCTCATTCGCGACTCGCTTCCAATGGAGCTAATGGATTTTCGCTCGATCTGCCGTCTGTGTAGACGAGAGCATAATAACTGGAGTAGAGAAGCCGCCTTTGGGGAATTGATTCGAGGCCTCCTGAGACAGGGCATATCTGTATGCTTGATGTTGTGTTGGGATGAGTGACATTTCTGGGGTATCATTGTGGGGTTAGGTATATCGCATAAGCCACCGGACGAGTATCAGAGAAACGTGTATAGTACGGTTGGCACGTGCGAACCGTTTTCGGGGAATATCTGGATCTGAGGTATTGCGGGATTCGCGTGTGTGAAGTAATAATCCCAGCTGTATTACCGAGTGAGGCGGTGAGCATTACGCGGCTTTGCCGTGCTTGCGGTTCGAATGGGTAAAGTTTCGGGTAAGCTTCTCGGTTTGTTGGGATTAAGTGATGACTTTTTCATAGCATTCTGTTTTCTTATCGAGTTTATCGAAACATGTAGAACTAGAGAGTGAGAGTGTTTGGATAGGAGTGAGATCATGTAAGAAGCTCTTTCCTCAGTGACTCAGTTTCGATGGAATATTATACGCAAGATTGGCATGGGTTCATAGATACCATTCAAGTCATAGATTGAACTTTGCTTGCTCCTGGGCATTAGCATCTCAAACGAATATCATCATATACAAAGTTACTGACCATCGAGCAAATTGATATTCTATATTGACCACCTGAGAATAGTAGATGGAGATTTAGAAGAGGAAAGAGGATGAACCCTCAAAGCTCATCCATGGCAAACATGTTGATCTATATTTTGAATATTTATTCTACATACCCCGTTGCATGAAGTAGCGAATCTCCACAATTTGTAATATGTAGCCACTTCTAGTAAATGAATATGTTTGGGAATGTAAATGGACTCAAATTCAATTCAAACGCTCACGAGAAAATTCTTTCATGATCAAAATAAAGCAAAACTGGAATATGAAACAATCAGTCTTGGAAATATGGTCTAGTAAGATCGACATCTAATAATTAAAATGCATTGAGCTAAGCCTGCACAGGCAAGCTCTTCACCTTAACCACAAATCCCATTGATTTCTTGCAGATTCCACAAAATTGGAACTAAAACATTCCCAATCCACTTAATCATCGCCATCGATCAACTGAGACATTAGCAGGTCAACCAAAGCTATACTCACGCTCCAGCAACCCATACATCCCTCATCAAATCCTCGGGATCCTTCATTTTGACATATGAAGCACTATTATGGCACAGTACCCTCAGGAAGAAAGTCGCACGACACGTTGGGATCCAAAACGCGGGAGAGTCCTATAAAAAGCCTCAGAGAGTTTCCTCGCGAGATCATACGAGTATATAAGTACGTACGAGGAGTCGAGCCCCAGCTGCGCCCGGGCGATCCGTCACTTCCGAGCTCGCTTCCGAGAGTCTCTTCTCACTGGGTTACCGGGCCGCGAGCTTTCGTATACATACCCCTCTACGAGTGTGTACACTGCGGATTCAGGAAAAAGTTGGCGGGTCGTGCTTCCTCCCTTTTGCGAGGGAGCCCCCGCTGAGAGCTTCCTTGAGCTTTAGGGTAACCGCAGATTTTGGTGTTTACGTTCGTGTATCTATCGTAATGGCGTTCGACTCTTGACTTATGGGAATTGGGATGGAGATAATATTCCATAATTGGCCTGGGGATCGGCTTCATGGAAAAAGTTTGGGGAAATGTGGAGGGGGCATTGGATGTCTATTTGACGAGAAGATTCTAGATTCTTGCTACGTAAATATGACCAGCAGGGTCAGTCATCATTATCGCAAGCATTCACTACTTTTTTGAAGGTTTTAGATCACTCGAGCCCCATGATCTCAAATTAGACGTAAATATCTTAGTTCATTTTTTAGTATTTGAAATGAGTTTCAGAAGAAACGAAACCGCTTTGGAAAATTTGTAGCTAAAACGGATTCACTCTGCGCATATTGGGTACACTTACCTTTCTCAATCTCTATAATCTATACAATTCTTGGATCGGTGTTGCTGGGATTCTCAAGGATTTCTTTCGAGTTACCCATGGCTTCTCTGAATATTTTTTGATTTTTGGATTTCTCAAGTCTCTGAGAAATTCGAGAAGTTTCGACAAGAATTTTTCCGGATTTCACAACTGTTATTCCCTGAGACGAGACGATTTTAGGAAATGTACCTGTTCGATCGCGAAATGAATTTGATGGAAACCAGTTATTCTACAAAATGTATGCGCAGACACTCATGCCTAAGCATATTTGCAAACAGATTTCGATCTTCTGAGAGTCAATCTGTCGAGTCTGATCTTAGATTATGCGCTAACTAAGAATGTTCCCTAATAATACGCAATAATAGGTCAAATTTTGTTTCAAAGCATCCATGTGGTAGAGAAAGCATCTGAAGTTCGCTACCGAATGTTTCATGATGAAGATATGAGAAATAGACATGAGCCAGGGTAGTTCTAAGAATCACGAACCAAAAATCAAAGCTCTGAGTATCTCCTCAAAACCACCGTTCTGATGCAGGTTTCACGCCGTGTTAATCTAATTTTCGACCAACCTCGTTACCATCTTCATAACCTCTGACCGGAATAAACGCTTGGCCCAAAAAAATAATCTTCAAATCCAAACGCTCGCCCACTATTCGAAAGAAAATCTTCAGTAGTCCAATGCAATCCCGTTCGCTGCACGAGCCAAGAATCTCAGTCTCTCCTCTCGGACTTGACTCGAGCCGCTCTCAAGTCTCGGTCGCGAGGCCGTTAATCTGACGCCGCGCATCTATAGCAACGGGGCATAAATACTCGCAGCGTCGCGGCATCGGCTCGCGCGGATCGATGCGAGAAGCTGGCGAGCTTCGATTCCCCCGAGACTTGTCGCATTTGCATGCGCACCGGGAATCCGTATATTATAACGGGTCACGCGCTCCTCATTCCTAGAGACCGGCGCTCCGTCAGGGGACAAACTGCGCAGGCCAACTCCGGCTCTGTTTGGAAATTTCTCATTCTCTTCAGATGCAAAATTCACGATGCTGCTGATGTATGGAGGCGGGGCTGGCCTTTTTTTTTTTTTAGAGAAACAAACATGTACAGACGTGGTTGCGGCGATTTAGAATGTTAACGAGGAAATTTGAATACAACGGTGAGAACCGCGAGCGATCGAGGTGATCTAGAAGAGACCTGCTACCCCGATCGCTTTATACTCATTAGTGGATTTTTGAGACTGGGGCAGCATGACGAGGCCCGACTTGGACTATGGGAATAGTTTCCGATTGGGCCGTTCAGATGTTTACTTCCTAGAGTCTGATGATTTTCATCGCGATTGGGCTCCATCTTGATTCATCGGACTCCATTTCAAAGTTCATCTACTTTCATCTTACGCATTGCATTTGGATTGAGGTCAGATTACGAAAAATGTATAGTGAGGATAGGAAAGGCATAATTTGTTGGAGTTCCAGATGGCATTTGAGAAGAATTCATTAGAATGTGTGCCGTTCAAAAAACTTGAATTGAATTTCGAAAACGGACAATGTCATACCCAAGTTCACAGACTAGAGATCAAACAAACTTTCCTAAAATGACTGATTATTCCAGTGCATTACTCCAGCTCTGGCGCGTTGAGATGCTTTTGAGTGAGTTTTGACCCCTGAAATAACCACTCGCGTCACCTGAAAAGTTGTCAAAAAAATATATCTGAACGTAAAATATTGTGCACTTTCAGAATCCTAAGCCAAAAATGGGATTCCCATTTGAAAAATTGAAGTTGACTCGAAAAAATGGCCAAGGTCACGCTCAAGGTCAAATCTGAGGCCATACTTAAGTTTCCTCCTCGATTTCAAGAGACACTTGTTCTGGGGTTTCTCAATATTCAGATCCATTTCCGATTTCTGAGGGGAGTGAGGATTGACTTTTGGGACATCCTGTATGGGGAGAATGAAAGGTTATGAGGTCTTGGATATGTTTTCGACAGAGGGAATGGGTTCGCATAAATTATATACATATAAATACGTACGTACTAATAATGATTTCATTAAGATATGAGTGTAGTCACTTCAAGTCATCACTTGAAATGGATCAAAAAGGAGAGGATCAGGAGATGGATCAAAAAAGAAACGATAAACTACAATACACTGTCAGGTCTTCATGCCAGAAGATCCACCATCATTATAATTCATCGTCAGTCAATGTCAAGTATGTTACTCACACAATTCTGGAGGAGTTCTAAGTTAATCGCCACAAGAGCTTACCTGAAACACAAAAAATGAATTCAAATCAGACAAAGCGAGCAATGATTTATCTTCGTGTCATTTCAAAATGAACATATTCCCCAAGTGTGACAAAAGCTGGTAGCACAGGGAGGAGAAAGAACACCATTTCGAATTTCCCGAGACAAATGTGTCCTTGCGAACGCACACGTCTAGCAATCTGATGGATAACAGATTGTACAATTACTCAGGCTTGTTCAACTTGTCGTCCAACTCTTCAGCGGAGCAAGATTGACGGCCCGTACTTCGTATAAAAACAGCGAGCTCTCTAGAATCCCCTTCCCAACCTTAATTTCTCGAGGCGAAGGCGCACCGGTAGCACGTCGCGCGTAGCTGTTTCTTTCTACTTGCTAATCGGCAACATGTTTGTACACCACAGCTCTGTACCTCGCTCTGGAAGATGTCCGCTTGGCGCGTGACTCTTCCGCGTGTAGATGGAAGAATGAAAATTTTATTCTCAGAGTCGATTAACATAACTGACCGAGGAATATCCTAAACTGCTTCTGATGATTTTGTATCAAGGAAGGTTTCATTCATTTACTCCAACAAGAGCACAAATTTTAATTTTTGTGTGCTCATCTCTGTTGAGCGGAAAAGTTCTTCAGCAGAACGATCTTTTGGAAACATTTGAGATCTGTCGTAATTGGATGCAAAATGTAATAGGGTCAGGTGCATTCGGAATATTGTTTATTAATCGTTTAATTAAACCTCTCGCCATTATCTCTTCCGTGTATACTCCAGATGGTAAATGCTTAATCACTTAGTCATTAGTATATGAAGACTGATTCCACCGGTCACGCAATTTGAGAGTATCGAACATGAAGCTTTGCATTTTATACATCTTTTTGTATCTCCAGATAAACTTTCTCAGTTCATTCGCAGTAACTCCTGGACCAGCAGTTGCTACAAAATTCATACAAAGACCCACAGTATTCATGCGGATTACGACGCCACCAGAACCAGGTATTTCCTAAAAGATAAAAGTACCGATATCATGAGGAAACATTCATCTTGATCAACGGTAAAAACTGAACAAAATTGTTTCTGCTGACTATGTCGCTTGATGCAAGAAAAAAAGAAACAGATATTGGATTCGTACAGAGAAGAAGAAAATCGACTAGCATCGATAGAGAGATAATGTTTTCTTCGATGTTGTGCGATTTGAAAGACTTCTAAAGAAATCCTAGAATTCTGATACATTATGTACCTTTTTATCTCCTCAGAGGCAGAGGTACCTCCTTTACACTGCAAGACCGATGACGGGGATGTCGTTTCTGACGTTGCGTGTGGCGGATGGTGTTTGAATCACGGTTATTTGCTAGTCGCAGAGTGTGACGGCGGAAAGTGCGAGTGCGAACGACCATTCAATTTGCATAGGAAAAATAGAATTCGTTTCGAATGCACATACTACCGATTCATATCAGTGAAGCGACATAATTAGTCATAGATGTTGTGAACGTTGGTCAAAAAATTCATCAGTATCGGTCAGTAAAATCTCCAAGTAACATTCAATAAATAAGTTCAGATCAAATTGATTTGTAATTCATTTCATTCTCTCAAGTTCCCCGTGAATTTTACTAAATCATCCCGGAATTATATTCATCGTATATTTTGGACAGATTTTGACTGCAGCAGGTCATGGTATTTCCAATATTGGGCAGTAGAAGAGGTCTTGATACGATAATGTCATTAGGCATACGATGAGCGACCATAGCCTTTTTGTATATTGCATTGTTTCTGATTTTAGAGACGAGGTGAGCTATCAGAAAGTTTTTTCATCAATCAATGACAGTGTCACTTGTCAAAATCTTCTCATCATAAATATGAGAAGATTTTTCCCAAAATGAAATCTTGTAACTCTTTTTGCTAGGAATTTTTTGATCTTTTTGCCTTCGATCGAAACTTAAATCAAATATGATCTTGAGAAACGATCTATACATTCTCGGATTCTATCGGAGCAATGTATCATGCATGACCTCTAGAGATAAGTATGGAGAAAACTGTGTGTGTTAAACGACAGGTGAAATGATGATGCCTCGCGGTTTCTCGAAAATCAGTCTGATTCCAAAAAAAGTATTCTGAATGATCAAGTTACAAATCACATAACACAGTTATATAGGTTTTTACCCTTGATTACTCTGCATACATCTGTTGAGTTAAGTAATATTTGAACAAGCAACGGAACCTTATCATTCATCGTCGATCTAAAATTGAAGACGATACCTCGAACTTGTATATTATTCCACCTCTCTGATATATTAAGGATAACTTCATCATCCATAAGTGAATCTTGTAGGGTACGAAAATGTTGACGCTATCGGTCCTCTTACATCTTCAAATGATTTTTCTGCTCTCTCTTGCTGCAACTCCTGGCCCTCCAGGAACCATCGAAGTCACGCATAGGCCAACGGTTTACGCTTCAATTCCTGCGCCACCTTTACCAGGTAATGTGAATGTGACAATCTTTGAAAGATGACCATGAGAAGTTAACTCAGAGAGGAGAGATTCAATCCGCACACCTTACAGGCTCCGAACTAACAGAAACTTGACTAATAATTGAAAACTTCGATCTATTCTGAATCTTTCACAACGTGGCTTTGAACGAGCGAGTTGATGACCTGTAAATTGAAAATTCTCACTTCTCAAATCAATTTGGCGAAGATCTAGTTTTGAAGGATTTTCGAGTATAGGTCAAGTGCCTTAGTATTACTAATAAAATAGCATACATTTATACTAGCTACTAAATGTTTCTCTCACGCCATGAAACTCATTTCATTGTTTGTTATAGTTTTGTAACGGAAATATTCGTAACATTCTTTTCTTTCTACGAAGTAGCTTTCATGACTGGCTATTAAAAAGCTGGATTTTATCTTGCACCTCTCAGTATCAATTAGATCCATAGACTGATGAAGAAGATTCTGGACAAAGTAAAAGATCTCGCATCATCAATGATTGTAAATAATCCTGCAAGAATATGTATTCAATCATCCTTCCTCTCATTGTTGAAAGAGGAATGCTGTACCGTATCAGAATGCTGTTCCCCATAAATCTTATTTTTGCTGTCATTCCAGAGTTAAGGATACCTCCAAATCGTTGCTTGACCGATGACGGTGATATCGTCGATCAAAATCAATGTGCAATGTGGTGTTTGGCTATTGGTTTTGGAGAGGTTCTCGAATGCGACGGAGGAAAGTGTGAATGTACTGTACCGCGCAGCATGAGTAGAAGAACCAGCATCGAACTCCAGTGTACTTATTACCGTTTGATGACTGTAACCACACATAACTGACTCCGTAATTTGAGCTCTCTTCGTAGCCCTGGAATCTCGTGTTCATATTTCCTATTGTGATTTACTCTATAGAATCCATTCAAATGACTCTCGATGAATTGTACTGCGTCATCGTAATGTATTGTGATTTCATGATGTCTGCATAAAAAAGACTGTGGGCGAATGAAAATAGTACAATCTCTTTCGTAAGAAACAACGATTAAATCTATCTTAATATGTATCATTATTCCTTCGAAGATTCATGGAACTGAATCAGAGAGTATGTTTTTGCGAAAGGTGAAAAATTTACTACTCAAAAAGTATAGCCAGCAATTGCCGGGTCCCAATTGACAGCACCTTCGTTGCTGAAGATTTCGTCATCTCATTAGATAAGTCACAGAGAAACGAATATGATACTGACAATGAGGCAGGAAATCTGTTCAAATATTCACATTTGTAGTCTAGTTCCTGAATCTGATTATAACAAGCAATGACCTCACTTGTACAAAGATAGTGGAGGTCACAATCGCAACTCCCACCGTGCTACTTTAAACAGCTTTCTATTATATAAGGTCACAACGTCAAATGCCATCAAATTTCTCAGAGAGACTTGATTGCGATAAAAGAGTTACGAAGAATTCATCTCCTTCGTATCGGGATGAAAAATATCCAACAATGCAGAGCTGAAGTGTCTGTTCTCTGAATTTCGAGCATCCACCTCATCTTGTTCAAACTTCACAATTATTCCCTTCTCATACTGTTCACAAAAGCCTATCCAATTGGAGCTCACTGGTTGTTTTTTTTCTCAAGACACAAAATCCAAAAACTCTTGAGAACTACACGTCACTCAAGCGCTTGCGTATCACTCAAAATTAAGTTCTTCCCCCATCGAATACCCTGGTCCTCGAGTACCCGAAACTATTCGCTTCAGCCCAAAATTAGACTCGTTCCCACACGCAGAAGAGCAGCCCGAGCCTCTGATATCCGTACATGCGTCGGAACAAGTCAACTCTTTCGCCCTCTCTTGCACGTGTTGGCAGTATTGCTCTACACGCCATACATAAAAAAGCGATTAATAAGTACACAGAGTCGCGCGTGTGGTCCATACGTCTGTCGCCTTCGCTCGTTAGCCTCAGTCCTCTGCATACACACATGAGAAGCAGCGCCGATCGCTACCGATTCCCAGTCTGGCAAGACTCTACACTTGGGAGTATAGTGCGACGAGACGCGAGACTCGGACGAGCGATTTTACGAGAGGCAGCCTGCGCGGATATGACGGTTGTTAAACTCGTGTTTATCGAACGCCCACAGAGTTTATGTGGCGATGATTTCTGACGCCGAGGATGAGGCTGTATGGTATGTGTAGACTCGAACTTTGGTGGAGATGAATCGTTTTGATCTGGAGTTGGATGGAGGAGGATACATGCGGAAGAGATACTTTTTTGGAGTTGGATGTATTTGGGGAGCGGCATGTGCAGGGGCATTACAACTCCTGCTTCCAAGGTATGGTGAGTCTGAGGGGCTTACACAAGAAAAAGCAAAAAAGTCTTAACGGAAGAAGAAGCTCTACCTTATCGACATTCATCATAAATTGATTCAAAATGGAACAAAAGAATATTTCGAAAAAGTAAATTCAAGCTGCCCTGCGTATCAGCAGAACGAAGCACACTCTAAACCCCTTCCAATCATTCCTTGATTTGAACGTTCCATGCATCCACGCGACTGATTGGTTTCAAATCAGAGCTGATTGGAGTTCCAA
>JAPYYZ010003016.1:0-17128 GCA_030522705.1 Eretmocerus eremicus | reverse complement strand
AACAGCCGGACCTCGCATCGGTGGACAATTTACTATTATTTGAAATCTCTGTAGGTACACAAAAAAATCACCGAGTGCAAATTTCAGGTAGAGCACTCTTATTCGCCAACTTGTACTTTTGATAATAAGTAAATGGCGAGAAAGAGAGGATACACAAATATAAGTGATCGGTACGATTATGAAAATTGTATATTCCTTCAACTCTCGGACATAGTGGGTTGTACGCGATACATCTCATCATCTTCGTCGCATATTCATTCAATCTTCAATTTTGTAAATTACGTGATAATAGTTATGGCTTGCAATTTCATCAAAGTGAAAATTACATAGCCATTGTTCTTGCGCTAGTAGGCGATAAAATCTCGAAAAATTGAGAAAATCAGCTTGCGTGTATTTGCAGCCTCTTGACAAGATGGTGCATCGCAGAAGTGCATTATGTCTGGAAGAGCTCGTAGTTGAGAGATGCCATTGACACGTCAATAGCCTCTTCGTTTTATTATTCAGAGTAGATATCTCTCAAGGTTGATTTAAGCTATTCAAGTAAGGCTATAGAAAATTCACAATTTTCATCCCAGTGTATTCCTAGCTCTCATCTTTTAACCGAAATTGTTAGTGAAAGATCAGCCTCGCAAGTTTAAAACTCCATTTTTGCGCTGTCAATTACTTCTCACACTAGTGCGAATCAGATTTTTTGATAAGATAATCAGACCAACAGATAAAATTTCAAGTTTTACTCAATTCTCATGGTAACTTGCGGTTCCTTCTCAATATCTGCTAGAGAGACACGAGAATCGATTAATCCAGAGGTTCTGATCAAAATTCACGTTTGAGAATGTTACGATGAATATTATAAATTAACATCAATATTAATATTATTATTCGTAATATTAATAATATATATTTGATTACTGGAAGAATTTCTCCTTCACGTGTCACTGATTCTCATGTCCTTGGAAATTTTTTAGAATAAAGACAAATGAAGAGGTCAATGTTCTATTGATTTTAAGCCTTTAAATCAACGACGTTCAGTGATTACTATTATCGACGATCCTTATCTAAGCAGTCTTGAAAATGATCCATTCTCAGTCAATTTTGGATTTCTTTCAAAATGTTGTTCAATATTTCTTCTCCATAAATTCATTGAATAAATGGGAACGTTCATGGCTTCTTTGCACAAGTGTATCAGAAATGTTTGCCATATAATTGAAATAGCTGGCATCAATCTCAAAGCTTCTAAGAATTGTCATAATACGTCGTATGATTTTATAAATATTGCTGACTGCGGAGTAGCGATTTTTACAGATTCTCTTTATTTATATTTTCTAAAGATTGCTCATAGAATGGAAAATAACTGCATTCATTCTATAATAAGCCCTAATTTGTAGCAAAAAGTACTATATTCTGTGGACATAAGGGGTGGAGATTCTGAATCGACTTTAGGTGAAATGCTGTGAAACTTCGATGACTTGTTGGGTGACAGCTTAAGGGTCTTAGTGAGTTGCATAATAAGATCGATCCTCACCTCGATTCACGGATGTAGGCTCGAACATAATGAACTTTTACGTTTTCCCTGGTGTGTTTGAATTCTGGTGAAAATCTTTGCCACTAGAACGAGTAATTGGTTAAAAACCAAATATTTTCGGCAGGGTCTTGAAATCTTTGTAACTTGTCGCAATACGGAATCATCCATCTAGCCCAACCAATTCACATTAAACGTTCAAAATTTGAAAATAGTATTGACAATTCAGATCTGAAAATCACTATCTCGATCCCTGAGAGAATAAAAACTTCTAGTTTATTAATTAGGAAATGAATAGCCCTATCTTTCGCTTGGCAAAATAGAGAGTTTTATCTCAAAATTGAACATAGAAAGACGTTTGAGAATTGAAAGAAACAGGATTTGTATCTCAGAATATGTGGATACCGATTCCTTAAGATTCGACTTTTTACTCGCTTAATTTGCATCGTGCACGTTTTTTGATCTCCTCAAAAAATTTTCGGCAAATTACAGAAACTTCAGCAGAATATTGTGCAATTTGAAAAAAAATTCTCAAAATTCTCTTTTATTTTTTGCAAATCGTTCCAAAGTCGAGTAACTTGAGAGTTTGAGTAACTCTCAGTGCTCGAGCTCCACGTGACGTCATTTGGATACAATTGTCGGCTGCTGGTACAGTAAACATACAGCCTGACATAATTTTTTGTAACTCTCTCCGAAGTTTTTAATGAAAAAAGTTGCCATAGTCAACAAACTCGAAGAAGGTTTCGTGATAGCTGATTTCGGTGATTTGCCCGTAGTTACAGCATTTATGTTCTTCACAATCATAAAAAAGGATGAGCGATTCAATGCTTTTAACAATTAATTCTACCCAGGTACGTGTACTGAAAAATTCGAAAAAATTTATTTACTGTACAAATTGATCTTGACTATCAGTAGAAGTGAATTTTGAAAAATCATTGAAGATGCCAATTACAAAAAATCATGGCAGACTTTATATTTACTGTACCTTCAGCCGACGACTGTATCCAAATGACGTCACGCGGCACTCGACCACTAAGAGTCATTCTCAAATTATTTGACTTTGAAATTATTTGTACAAAATGAGCAAGAGTTCTGAATTTCTTTTTCAAACTGCAATATATTCCGCTAAATTTGCTCTGACTTGCCAAAAATTTTTGTTAGGCGGTCAAAAAGCTGCAAGATGACAATTGTCTATTCATAACTTTTTCAACTACCATCAACCGGAGTTACTTTGAGCAGACGGGGTAGCTTTGAAACATCCGAGGAAAGAGTTGCAAATCTTCGCGGATGTTGAGGCGAGGGATCCTATGATATTAGAAGAAATTCTTGTTGTTAGATACAAACGAGAACCACCAATTCTGATACTAGGGGTCTCTCTAGCTTAAGCAGCTAGAACGGTAAGCCGTTCGTTTCCAACGTAGTTTTTCGAAAGACTGTTTTTAGGGTGAAAAAAGTTGGTTAAAACAAATGGTCTCGCTCGAGCGCTTGTAGGACAAATCCAAGCTAATGGCTCCATATGGTTCACTTGTCTGTTACGATTCCTTGACAAATTCATCGTTATGTTGGAGTATTTCTACTTTTGTTGATGTAGCAATGCAAAATTTGGAAAGTTAGCGATTTTCTTGAAGATCAGAGAAACTTTAAAAGCGCTCGAGGAAGCTCTATAACAATCGTCCAATTCCGAAATCGGGATCAAAACTCATAGCATCGAGTGAGGAACTGAAAGAGCTTCAAAACGAGCCACGGTATACGTCTTATTTAGAAGTCTGAGAGCGGAGTTATCGCAAATTTTAGATGAGACGAATACTATCGGCACGTTTTCCCACAAAATCCATGGCGCTCGACTCGGTCATTTGGTCTGCAAAGGAGTCCGATCCATTGGAGAAGTCAAACGTCTATTGTGGGACGTAGAATCATCGAGCGGGACTCCACAGAAAGTTAATAGAAAGCTTGGATTCTCAACTATTAATTCGTGACTACTCAAAGTCGATTCTATGATCTTGATCATGCATACGAATGAAAAAGTTGCATCAAAAAGGGTGAAACTCGTAACACCCTTTCAAGTACTCATAATTTTCAGCCAACATGCTTAATCGTCAGCTATTGAGCGCCAATTGAAAACTGAACTTTCAACAAAACGGTACTTATGAGGGTCCACTGTGGTGCCGGTCGGAATTCGAACCCTGAACCTTCTGCGTTGAAGGCGAGGCCTTATCCGCTGGGCCCCGGTAACTTTGAAGAGGAAACCCGGTTATTTACAGAATCACGAAACTGGGCCCCCTCGGATCCACTGAGAGCTCTTCTTCGATTTCAAATCACTGGGATGTTGTTTGTTCAAACTGAACGTTCCTTGGCTTATTTTTCAGGAGGTCAAAAAAGCTTGAAAACGATCTAAAATGCGTTGGAAAATATCTGAGCAAACCAAATTGGAAGCAAAAACTGCTGGCTATCACAATATTGGGCACTTCCACCTTAGATGTTAATTGGATAGCCTTGAGGTTCAATGATCCAGAAGCATTATCTGTTCCTTTGCTCGACAAGATAGATGTTATTCATTCAAATGTATTCATAATTCGTATTCCTTTTCAAAAAATTCTCATTAGAGCAACTTGAATTTCTGTCTTTTGTTATCCAATCCGACATTAGAAGGAAGTCCGTAATCCATACGGTTCTGAGCAAACAACTCCTCGCCTTATACTGTAGAATTATTATTGGATACTTGTCTATGTGTAGACTATTCACCATTGTCGATTTGTTGCCACAAAGTCGTATCGTTTCTTCTAGTCAATCAGCTACTCAAGGAATGATTTCAGCAGCGGTTGTCTGATGAGGAAGATAACTCTGAAAGAGATGAAAAATGCCAGAATAAGAATACTTTTGACTGATTCATCTTTGAGCATTCAATCTTTGTAAATAGTACGTACATTTGTATTCTATGGAATGGATGGTTGAGAAAGTGTTTGACAAATTAAATAGAAATCAATGAATTGAAGGATAAGCCGACACTAAGAAACTTGAGTGTGTTGATGATTGCTGCTTAATTTTTTTCTGATTAGTGGTATAAATTAGATCCGATTCTCCCCTTTCTTACACAAGAATTCTTTATAGCGGCTAGTCTACACACCTAATCGTTGCGATGGATTTTTTTTCTACTATTGCAGTTTGTCTTATTCTTTTAGAATCATTTTCCAAAGCAAACAATCACACTCAGAATTTTACTCTGAACGAGGAAAATGAGTCACAAAACAATCCAATGTGAGTATGAGGCAATACTGGTTTGGCAAGAGGAACTGATCAGTTACTTCAACAAGTCAGTCACAAAAATTAATTAGTTCATAAAAATGATTGATCAATTTACTCTCTGTAACACGTAAAATAATATGCAACTCATATTATTCCATCAGGGTTCAAACCCCACCCGGAGCGTTTTTTTCATCTCTGTGTCGCTATTAAAAGTGGAGCCTCGAAGGTCGTAGCTTGAGCCTTTATCAAGCTATGATCGACAGCCTGAGCGCTGCGATAAATGGCTCGAAATAACGATAAAGTCATTTCCTAAATATGCAACTCATTTATACCTGGATGATATCATTGAATCTTTTTTACCGATGAGATTCCAGATGCCTCTTCCAAAATTTCAATCAATTAGTTTATTTGACTTTGTCAAAAATTCTTTGTAAAAAATTCTGAAGCGCTTAAAAAGGGGGAAAAGGTCAATTTGGGATGACTAAGCGTAATGCGGTGAACATGCCACTCGCCGCTTTTTTCGCCATTAGAGTTGAAGTATGATCCATTGCCTTTGGATAATTAATTTAGGCAATCAATAATACAATAAATGCTTATTCACAGACCCATCTTGAATCTTAGCTCAGTTGTTGAGCAAACTCCGGTACTCAACGAAAACTCATCATTGGAGTTGAAGTATGTTCCTCTATCTTCGTGAGTCACTAATATAAGCAATCAGTAACATAAGAAATGCTTATCCACAGTAGGCCCGACTTGAATCTAAGCTTAGTTGTTGTGGATACTCCAGTTCTCAGAGAAAACTCATCACTAGAGTTGAAGTATGATCCTCTATCTCTATAGGTCACTAATAGAAGCAATCAGTAACATAAATGCTTTTTCACAGGCCCGACTTGAATCTAAGCTTAGTTGTTGAGGAGACCGCGGTAACCAGAGAAAGCTCACTGTTAAAATCAAAGTATGATCTTCTACCTCTAGATCATAAATATAGGCAATCAACATTACAACAAATGATTATTCACAGGCCCAACGTAAATGTAACCTCAGTTATTGTGGAAGCTCTGACACTCGCCGAAAAGTTACCTACAGAGTCTAGGTATGATCCGTTGCCTCTACCGGGTTTGGCAGACCATTTTGAAAAGGTACGGTCTTGCAATCTTTTGAATCATTTTATTCATCAAAGCTACGTTGTCATCGCCAATCATGAAATCATGTACAGTTGTTTCAATGTAAGTTGATGCAGTATGAATTCTGAATAATAGAATGAACAGTTGAAAGAAATATTCTTCTCACACGCGGCATTCAGATCTTTTTCTCAGGGGGCTAACATATGGAGAGTGTAGTCTGTCATTCAAATGCTCATGAGACGATAATTCTTAGTTCATTTTGGAGCCGTGTTTGCGGAACGATAATCCAAGGTGATTGCATTTTAGCCAACTTATTGAGTATTTTTAGTCCGGCTACCTCGATTCCTGTGATCAGCTGCTTGCTTCTGAGGGGAGATATGACTATGCTTCAATCAAAATTAGGAAAAAATTGGAAAAAATATTTTTTGATGATTTTTTACAATAATGAAGCACGCACAGAGTTGAGATAAATTGTAGTTCAAGAGATGGGTTATTCCGTCAGTATTCGACGCTGTAGATTCGGAAAAATGGTCGTAAATGCTGAAAATTGCCGAAATATGGGAATCAGCGTCGTGGAATGGATCTGTTGTGAACGTAGTTCGAGCTTGTGCAATAACTCCGTGTGCATAGATTTTCGATGAAATAGATACCTGCCCGATCCATTTGAATGGTTTTTGAGGTGCACACTATTGTGCAGTGTACCCACTAGCTACTGGAAACTCCCTCTTCTTTCCTGGGGGCCTGGTACCGTTTGAACAGACTAATCTTTTGAAATATGTCAAAAATATCTAATTCATCGAGAATGCATTTACAGAGACTGTAGTTACACCCTTATCTGTAACTTCGTTCACAATTGATGCACATCGCAAAGCCTTTTTCCCACTTTTTGGTGATTTTAGGCTTTCCAGTCATTTTAATGGTACTTGCGCTGTCGAACTCCGACGAAAAAAATGTCCTCAACTACAACTATCTCATGCGCCTCGAAGTACATACAGAGGTGAATTCGCAGCTTTTTACAATTTGAAAATAAATTATCAACTAGTTTATTTTGCACTGCGGGGTGCGTGTAGGTGGTTTTGGTACGAAGGGTCGATTGCAGGCCGAGCGAAGCAAAGTCCATGACGCCCACGCGCCAAAGTCATCTAAGCAACTAAATTGCGAATACTACCTTAGCACCGCAAGGCGCAAAAACGCCGATTTCATGGTGCGCACTTGGGGCACAATTGGCGTTACGAGTCCTTGATAGAAACAAATTTTCTCGAACTTTCTGCATTTTTCCATCAAAAAATAATCATGTCTCCTCACAGAAGCAAGAAAATCCAATTTATCCTGACCTTGCGAGTTAAAAAGGTGACAGCCAAGAATGGTTGGAAACTTTTGTTTGGATAAGATTTACATCATAATTCTCACAGCTAAGACGGATATAAAATGAGCTAAACATTACTGTCTCTTGGATGTTGATCTTAGATCTCTCAATACCAAGGTTCCTCCAAAATGAAAAATTGAATCTGTCATTGACACCAGTTTGGACAAGTCAATGATAAAAGAATATCTGACATGATGAATTTCATAAGTTGATGATAATCGGAATCGAATTCCTGAAATAGAGCTAATATGAAACTATTGATAATGAATTGAAGCGCAGATGAAAACTAATTCTGGAGAATAGTATAGGTTCAAGATTATCACGTCGTGGTATGAAAATCATCAATTGGGATCCAACTAAAAATTTGTCTCTTGAAAGTGAAAGCCCTCGTCAAATTTCATTCAAGTTGCAGAATTTGCTGCAGTTGCATACACCACATCCCCATTATAGATGGTTCAGACGGTATTTTCCCTAAGAATAGAAATCGTTGAGATCTTGCATACTGGAAGATTTTATGGGTTTAAAGAACGTATCAAAGTTTCAGGAGAGTCTTCAACCTAGATTCAGAGATATTAATCCTTCAAGTTTTGACGATTCATACGAGAAAGATAGGGATTCAAGTCTTTGCTTTAGATATCTCAAAAAATAAAACAATAGAAAAATCTGAGAAAATCGTGCTGACGTGTCATTATGAGAGAAAAACCCCTGTGCATTTGCGCGGAGATCATGAACTTGGTTTTGCAAATATTTTATTTTTCAATAATCTGATGAATGAATGAGTGGACGAGAGAAAAATTATTCTTAGAGGTAGCTGTCTTGAAAACATTCCTGTCCAAACTCAGAAAGATCGGTGGCTTTTTCCAAGAGATGTTCAATGTCTAAAATTCTAAAATATCTGAAATACTCTTCGGCTACTGTCTCTTCGCATTTAGCTATCTGTCTTTGTCTTTTACCACTTGAACCATCTTATCTTAATTGTTATATTTTATTCTATCGAATCCAGTGAAGACAATATGAGCTGAAATTCATGAAATTTGTTCATGGATACTCACAGGATAATATTAATTTTTCTATTTAAACACAGGATAATACATTACCCGGATTACTTATCAATCTCACAAATGGAATGGTACACAATAACTCAAAAATATCACTGGGATCGGACTTTATCGGCATATACGCATCAAATTTGATAACATCGGGAGAATTCATTTTGTCTGACCTGACAGTGGAATACGATTACTCAGCAAGTTTTTCAGGTATGAGTGATCACGGAAAACTGAATATGTTCTTGAAAAACATTACTCTAACTTTTGAGTCAGAGTACAACGTAGCATCACAGAAAAATGTGGAAGTGATAGAGCGGTTAACCAAGTTTGAGTGAGTGAAAATTTACGTTATTCATTCTGGGTTTCATAATTCCTTGAAATTAGCTCCGCAATTATGTTATCTATGTTTTTTTCGTAGGATACTCGGTCCTTACATTCAGAGCAAAGATAATTCATCGAATATCATGAAAGAATCTTTTATGAAGCGCCGAGTTGAGTCCCATTATAAATGGAAAATACTCGGTTTGCTCGAGAGTGCATTGTCTCAGGTGGCCAAAGATTCTGCAGAGCTGTTGAGTCCAAACTATACATCATGTTTAGTCGCAGCTATAACAGAAGCCTTGACGAAAAGAAAATGAGTTTCTTGAACTATGTATGGTTTATGTTTAAAATAGTCTCCGATTCCTGCTGAATAAACTAATATCGAGCGAACGCGGGAGTTCGCATTAATCTGGAAACTTAGGTTTATTTATTCTTTCTACTCCAAATTATATATTGCTCTTCAAACGTAATTTTTGTTTGAGAAAAATTGTTGGAACTGACATCGCCATGAGGGATGGTTTGATAGTTAGGTAACGCAGTAAGAGAGGGAGGTTATCACATACTTGCAATATTAGAGCATGCAGAGGAAGGGTAGTTGATAGAAATGTTCCTGCGATTTTGATGGTTTTGAGATAGAAAAATTATATAATTTCTCTCAATGTCTGTTGCTAGATTTCATTCTAAAACAACAGTAAGAGCTTATTCTGAATCGCTCATTTACGCAAGCTGTCGAGTAAACTGTGGACGTTGGCGTTTCCCCTTGAACGTTGATGAGTACACATTTTTTTGATTCGGATAGATCCTAGATCCTGCTTAGATGCTTGCTGAGTTTCGAACTCGACAACAGCGTTTGGGTAAAAAAAGAATGCCCATTTATCCAGGGTTTGAGACACCGAATGAAAGAGCACAATTCGCTCGTGAATTTTCGAGGAGTCCGAAGATTTGCAGCTGCCGAGAAGGGCATGGAATTTTGCGGTGAAAATTGTCGGTTGGATCAGTCTTGAGTTGACACTATGGTTTGTTTACGTTGGATGTATGCAGCTTATGAGCTGTTAGCACGATTCGTGAGAGATGAGATGACCGTAATGAGTTGGCGCTCAAACTCTCTAGCGATTAGGACTCGAAGTGTACCGGTGACACCCATTGGGATGAATTCATTTTGAAAAGGTATACCTATTCTAATTTAATAATATAGATTATTGTAATAATATATTATACCCTAAAAGGTATAATACATAAATATTCCTAACTTCATAATAGACGTAGGAAAAACTTCAACCGGGGATCTATCTTAGCTGTATGATTCTTGGATGCACTGTATGGCTGCTGGATAGTTTTTCGGTCGGATGGGCGAATCGACCCAATTTCATTGTGGTGCCATAAATGATTCTTCGATTATCAGCGGAAGATTGGACTCCAATTCGCATCCTTTCACAAGTTTGGAGATCCATCTGAGCTCACACGTTTCTTCACGGGTGATTCTTTGCTGACCAGATGCTTTTGGATCCAGACATATAACGCACATTGAACTGCAGTGATGCCTCCGATAATTATCCAATTACATGTTATTCGCAATTTCAAATGAAAGTGTCCGTGAGGGAAAGATTTATGTATTTTGTATAACTTTCAGAGCTCCCCACCACTCACCCGGTGAGCTGTCCATATAGTAATTTTTGAGTGGTTACGGAACTACGGAATCACGAACAAATTACAGAAGTCTACTTGTGGGTATCCGACATAGCCTTGAAAGATGGACAGTACGTTCGACTCGGAAGTAGAAAATAACTTCTTACATCGTCACAATCTCTTAATCAACTACAGGCATCCCTCAAATAACGCGGGGGTCACGTTCCGGGAGTTTACCGCGTTATCCGAAGCATTGTTCTTATGGTAAAAAGGAGGATGCGTTCCGAGGCTCGTGACTCACCAACCAAGAATGCTTATTCCTTGCCGATATAACATTTTATATGATATTCTGAATCAAAAATTGATTTTAAGAATCTGTAGAAATTATCGTAGATTTGTATAAATCATTGTGAATTTGTATCAATAATCGCAAATTCATACAAAGAATTGCAAAATTGTATAGAAATTACACTACTATGATTTTTTCTCGAAAAACTCCGTCACTCGAGACTGCCTTGTGAATCTCATGAGATCTGTACAGACTTCCTCGTACGGACGAATGACTTTTTCGATTTCATGCTTTACTCTTAAGCTGCGACTCATTATCGGGTCGATCTTCACTGTCTTATCAACCCCTTCATGGCAATGGTTCAGGATTCCTCGACAGCCGCAAGAGTTTCTCCCAATGGGATCTTTTTATCATCTTCGTCTGCTTTTTGCGGTTTCTCTAACATCTTCTTAATCTCTTCTGGCGACAGACTTTGGTGTTTAGGCTGCACGAGCTCCAATATTTCCGCATCAAGCTTTTTTCTATACATTTTTCAAAATTTCATATTTTTTCATGATTATTGTTTTCTAAAAGTACAGCCGAAATTGATGTTAACAAGAACTTGGATTTCTTGGTTCGAATTTGAATAATCGAATACATACGTATACGTTTCTTGTCAATTTAGAATGAGCTCGAGAACTCAGGGTTCGGTTTCAAGATTTGAGGACAAACATTCCTTGTAAGGGAGTTTTCACATTTTTGGGCTAAAATTTAGAGCTTCAAGTCTTTCATCAGCATGTGAGTATTTCTAAATAGATGCATTTTCAAATTATGATAATTGGTGAGGAAACTGTTTCAAAGGTTTGAATACAAAGTACTAAATCTTAGCAAGAATATTACAATAGTGATTCGAATATGAAGATAAGGGCGTTGACAACTTCATCTTCGAAATCCGCGTTATCCAAGTCTCGAACCGCGTGAGTAAAAAAGAAGGTGCCAGTTTCAAAACCGCGTATAACCAAAAACATGTTATCCAGCACCACAATATCCGAGGGACGCTTGTACGTGAATCCAAGACACTGAAAATTCTCCAAAACGTTCACTATATTTCAAGCCTCAAGCATGATGAAAGTTTGGGAGGTCATATTTATTAACAAAACCCCCATGCATCGCGCGTCAGGGCCAAAGGGCCCAACACACGATACCCGGACGTACCAAAAAAGGATAACCCATACGTTATTGAATAATTGCCGTATGATGCACGCAAGGCAATCACCATCTCGTTGCTCGAATTTTACGCGCAGTCAATATATCCGCGTGTCGTTCCTCGTTGAGCGCACGCTCCGCAAGCTGCACTGGATTTACAATGCAAAGGGACGCGATACGCGCGGGAGGTTCGATGTGCGCCTACCGATGAGTGCGTCGCTGCATCCGCAACGGAGCGTTGCACTGCGGCATGAACGACGTCGCTCAAACGTCGTTTCAGGCCCCTCGAGTGCGCGCTCGGCATTTTTGAAAAATCAACGTCATCCTCGTCAATCTGCCCCCTCTCGTGCAGTTTTAATTATCGGCGCGTCGGGTCCAGCGGGACCTCGGGGCAATCGGACCCTCGCTCTCGATTTGCATAACGAGCCGAGCTCGAGAGATGCATATGGACCTCGACGGGGCGAGATCAGCCGAGGCCCGCGGTTGGCTTTGGCGATTATTAGCCGGGCATGCGAGCATCGGCTCGGCTGGCCCGTCCGTTACGTGAAATTGACTCGGTCAGACCGATGGATCCATTCCTCCTCTCTTTCCTCTCCCGGTTTCCTCCTCGTCCTCGCGCTTTATTTAGTCAGGATGCCCGTTGTGGTCTTCTACATATAGCTGATGTATACAGAAGAGCCACGTGAGCGCTTGGAGCTTGCAGCGAGTCCGATTGTGCGCTTTATACGGTAGCGCGCGCTAACTCACGTCCGAGATGATTATCCGGGAAAAATGCACGTAAACGCTCGCGCTCGTTCGCCGATTATCCCAAGCCGATCTCTCTCTCTCTCTCGCTCCCTCTCTCTAGCTTTTCTCTCTCGCGCCGAGATGCTGATGCAGAGGCGCGCGATGACGGCGACTCAGCTCCTCGGCGACTGTCGCCCGCGCATTTGCATCCGACGTGCCGCGGATGGTATATCCGAGCGCGCGCTATCTTCCTCCTGAAATTCAAAGGCGATTCTTCGCGTTTCGGATTCGCTTGACTCTCGTCCGAAAGCATATATACTTATACTCGTATACTTATACGCGCCGAAGAGGGATAGAAAGGAGAAGAGAGACACGGAGGGAGAAGGGAATGTTGCGGAAAGTCAGAGTTGGGGCCCGAGCGAGAAGATAATCTCGCTCGTGAGAAATGGATCGCAGCTATTCGTTTACGGGCACAGAGCTGAGGCTGCATCAGAGAGCCAAACAGCTCGAGGGTTATATGCACACGATGCAGACCGACAAAATCGCGATTTGCTCGTTTGTAAGAGCTTGCGTCCGCGAGGGTGAGTACCTTCCTGTGTACCCCACACTTGAACAGCTTGCCTGACGCTTCCTAGCGTGAAATTTTGCCAGATCTCGAGTGCTAGCGCGCCCCGCGCGAAAGATGTGTTTTCGCGATCTATGGCGAGGAATATACGTTGTCCGGAACAATGCCACCGCTTCCTTGATGTCTTCGAGATTATCCTTCGTAGTGATTTTGTGGGATCTAAAGACAGTTTCAAGTTCGTTTTACCAAAAATTGTTTTTTTGGTTGTTTTATATTTAGTGCAGCAAAAATTGGGTTCATTGTATCTCAGTACAATGCCTTAAAAACTAGGGTTAGTTGGGATTACTCTGTCCCGATACACATTCAAGAGATGATTTTCGAGGTTAAACTAGTGATTCGAATACGAGAGTACTAATTATGCCAATTTTCGTTAGAGTACTCGTATCATTGACATTGTTTGTCCAGCTAATACTGGTGCTCATTGCAGTATTCGTAATCGAATACTTATCGCAAGATTTGTGATCGAGCACGCATGGTCGGATTCGTGATCAAGTACTCGTGTTATTCATCGCTATCTCGTGAAAGTAATAATAATCAAGCTCACTACACCCTTAGTGATTGAGTACTTTCACGAAATTTTCGTAATCGTTGTCAAGGCCTTGAAACAGTGCTAGTAATCTGGTGTACATATAATAGCATACGTGATGAAGGTATGATCGCTCCGGTATCATCAGAATGGAACAGTTCGGAATTTTTCTCTATTTTCTTGGAGCCAGTAGAAATCAACTGTCAGTTTGAAATTTATAGATTTGCGACATAATTTCCGAAAAAAAGTTCATGACGATTTTCAGATTTAATACAGGGTCTTATGGGCTACATCTCAGTCATTATCCGAGAACTCTCGACCAAAAAATTACACGTTGTTCAGTTTTACTAGATAATCAGAACGCCTCAAAGAAAGTTATGGGCTTGCGACTGATTTTAACGCAGAAAAAAATGCAGATTTGTAGGACCTCGGAGAGGCTCCGCATGAAATTTCCCTGTAAATCTATACCATCAAACCTGGGAACCTGGGAATGATTTCAATATCTTAAAGTATACGCTAAATATGCCGACACGCTCATGTAATAAGTAGTTACATAGTAGTTGAGTGAACAAGTATTTTGACTTTTCTGTATATAAAGCTCTGAGACAATTAGTAAATATAA
Organism: Eretmocerus eremicus; assembly: GCA_030522705.1. NCBI lineage: Eukaryota > Metazoa > Arthropoda > Insecta > Hymenoptera > Aphelinidae > Eretmocerus > Eretmocerus eremicus. Next base: position 2,907 of record JAPYYZ010003016.1, on the reverse strand, counting down.
GTAATGCGCGGTACGCGTTCCAAAATCCATCCTGGCGTTATCAAATCCTTGTGATCAGCATCATAGACGAAGCGAGTTTTATATTCCAGCACCAGGAAAACTTTGTGCCCCACGGGGGCCCCAGTTAGGTACGGCTGCCAGTGATCGTGCTACCTTACGTACTCGTGGTAGTAACCGTGGCCGGAAACTCATTGCTATATGCTCAGGTACTTGCATGTTATCGGCCGTAACTTCGTTACCGCGATGGTAATATTATTTCATGTCGGCCACAAGTAGTCGGACGCTGGTACAGTGACGAGTAATCATGGTTAAGTCTTGATCATGATTACTACCACGAGTAGTTGACTATGATTACTACCATTAGTAGTCGATCATAATTACTATCACGAGTACTCGGTCATGATCACTACCACGAGTACTCAATCTTGATCACTAATACGAGTACTCGATCGCGATTATCCACTTTTAGTCGAATGCACGATACATTCGCAATAATTATCAAAGACTCAGAGCAGTGCTAGTAATCGAGTGAACGTATGAAAGCATGCGTAATCAAGTATTCTTAGTAGTATGACTAGAAACTCATTGTGGAACTCAGGTATACTTGCGCGGTATTATTCGTAATTGAGTTAACATGATAGTCGATCAAAACCATAACCACGGGTAGTCGATCTTACCGACTATCACAAGTACTCGATCACGACTACCCTCATGGTCATGTTGACGATATTTTCGCAATCCCTAGCGAGGACTCATAGCAGTGTTAGTAATCGACTGAAAGTATGATAGCATGCGTGATCAAGTTCGTAGTAGGAACCGTGATCAAAAACTCCTGGCGGTACTCGGGTGTTTGCGTGGTATCAGCCGCTATTTAGTTATCACAATGGTACTGTTGTTCGAGTACTGCCGATAAGTACTCGACTTTCAGTACTGCTACGAGCACTTGATTATGATTACTACCGAGTATTGTCGATAAGTACTCGATTTTTAGCACTGCTATGAGCACTTGATCATGATTACTACCGAGTACTGCCAATAAGTACTCGATTTTTAGTATTGCTACGAGTACCTGATCATGATTACTACCACGAGTAGTCCATCAAAACAACTATTATTGCTAGTCGATCATGACAACTACCACGAGTACTCGATCACGAGTATCCCTATGCTTATGTGCACAACATTTTTTTAATCATTAGCGAGAACTCATAGCAGTACTAGTAACCGAATGATCGTATGCTGACTTGCGTGATCAAGTACTCGTGGTAATAACCTAGATCGGAAATTCATCGCATCATTCAGGTACTTGCGTAAAATTTCCATCGGCAGTTCATCACGATAAGTACCGCGAGTACTTGATCGCGATTATCGACGTAATCATGTGCATGAAATTTTCGCAATCCTCAACGGGGACTCCTAGCACTGCTAATAATCGAGTAAAAGTATGATAGTATGCGTGATCAGGTACTCGTGGATGTGGCCTTGATAGCAAATTCATGACAGTATTCAGTCAAGTACTTGTGGGATAGTAATCGTTATCATTTCATTACAATGGTACGATATTTCAAGTACCGCTCGTAAAATCTCAATTGATAGTATTACTACGAGTACTTGAACGTGATCAGATGCATGAGTACTCGATCAGTATTATTGGTATTGTCGGTATTCCCGTACTAGAGTCACAAGTTCAAGATGAGAAATCATTCTAGATGTGTGTCTCGGCGTAGAGTACCTGATGGATCAGCATTAACACGTTTCCCGTGACTTGGTATCCGGGTACAAAAAGCTGCACGATAACAGTTTCCTGAATCCACTGGGGCTCAGTAGATGAGCTCCTGGGCTTCAACGCTGAAGGTCCAGGGTTCAAATCCCGGCCGGCAACACTGTGAGTTTGCACAAGTGCTTTTTTGGTGGCTTCAGTGGTTTGGAACCCAAGAAAATAAAATAATGAAAAATAACAGTTTCCTCAGACATTTGAAATGATCCAACTTGGCGAATGTTAATTATTTTGCTATAGAATCTAAGATTGAAAATTCCGGAAACCGCTGTCACGAATGTCAGCTTTCAGCATTTTCAGAAGACGAGGTAGAGAATCCAAGATCTTGAAGGAAGAGCTTCTTCGCTTCAATATCTCAAAATCATGAGAGTATAAAGCAAAATTAAAGGATTATCCGCATTCACTGCTTGTGTCACCCGGTTTATTGTTTTGCTATGAAAATCGATCCTTATTCACATTGTGTACCACTATTTTTTTCGCTCCTAACTTGGTCAGTGGCGGATTATGTTGAAACTCGAGAAATGTCAAGTTTGTTACTCCCACGTACTTTGAGAATTGTCAAGTTTGTTACTACCACATTTTTTTTCTCAAATTCGGAATCATATAGGGGAAAAATTCCTACGGAATTTCATTCCAGAGATACTCGGTTGTCTACTGACATTTTTTCAGACATTTTGAATCTATGGATTCTAAGTTATCCTAAGAGTATCGCTAAAATTGAAAATTTGCCACAGACGACATCTGAAGCGAGGGGATTGAGCGGTTGATTCTCTCCTATGAGAGAATCTTTTTCAATTTCGAACGAAGTGCTGCAATTGCTTCGATTGTCTTCATTTTTTCCGGGTCTTGTATGTTTTTCTTTTTTTGTGACAGTATCACGATACATTCGACGTTGAGTCGATGCTCATTTCATCGCCATCCACTAATCAACACTATCTTGAGAACCGAAAAAAATACACGATGAGCTGAATGCCTCGTCCAAAACATTAGGATGAATAATTTTGCGGATGTTATGCATTTGACGACTCCTCTATTTTAGACGTATAAGAATGGCCAGCAAAAGAGAGGCTGTCCACGTCAATTCAGCATGTTTCTCTCCCGACATTTTTGTTTTGCCTCCCAAAGTTTTT
>JAPYYZ010003015.1:0-20669 GCA_030522705.1 Eretmocerus eremicus | reverse complement strand
TGTAGTAAAATATTTTATTAATGTTGGGGACATTGTTAGTTGTATGATTTTATGTGAAAGTCTCATGGCTCTGCCCAGAGAATAAAGACACAAGATGTAAAATGATGTAATATTAGAGTTAGCATAATTTTTGAAAAGATGAAAGTTTTAATAAGTGGAGAGGGCGAGAACATTACGGATGTATGTTTTGGTTTTGATGCGGGTGCATAGGATCTATTTGTAGTTTCTCGTGTCGAACGATTTATGTGAAAACAGTATGGTGCTCTTTGTGATTAGTGCGTTAGTACTCGAAAATGCCCAGTTTCCAGCGTGAACAGGATGAGAAGTTGGCTATTTTAGCACATTGCGATCTTCTGGAAACATATCCGAGTTAGGTGATGTCGAGAGGCAGTATTATTTTGAGAAAGTATAACTCGATCAGCAATGGAGCTAAGAAATTGGAAACTTAGAGATGAAGAATCAGGACTTTTTTATAACAACAAGCTGTCGGAATTGTGAAATAGTATAATACTCATCACTGCGCGTATTAGCATATTATATGCTCAAGTGGGGAAAATATTTTTCCGCCTCAGGGCGCGGGTAAAGCGAATCTTCCGATCAGGAACAACACCTTCCCGTGAGAAGAGTTGAAGTTTCCGCGTCCTGAGGTGAAAAAATAGTATACGCACCTAGCTCGCTATGGTAGCTTTTGCTCCTCGCTTCGCTCGAGCTACAATCAACCCCCCGTGCCAAAATCGCCCATACGCGCAGCGGTGCGTAGTCTACTAATATGAGATCATTATAACAGAAACTTGCAGATTGCATGTAATGACCTTGCGTTTCGAAGGGAAAGTTCCAAACCTCTCCTCATGAACTCTTCCTCGTATATTTCATTGAAATACAGTTGGTATTCGATCAATATATATATGCAACTCTGTTGAAACTGCACAGTGACCTGTCCAGAGCTGGTCATCGTGAAAAATAGCAAAATATCTTGCGTCTGGATATTACATACCTATGATGGAACACATCGCAAAATATGAGATTGAATGGGTCATGAGAACGAGAATGGGTTGTAACGGGTTTTGAAGTTCAGTAGCGGACATCCCGCTTGGCCGAAATTTGAAACCGGTGGATGCGAGGGATACTCTTTGGTCTCCGGATCTCCATCCACAAGCTTAAAAGTTGATTCATTGGCGTAATGTTTGAGGCCGCGAGCAGTATCTCATATCGGTATCGGTGATCATTTGGAGAAAATGCGAAGGGTGTTATTCGGAGTTATCCGTTCACTTTGAAAGATTTTCGATGGGCTGTTACGATGCAAGCTTCTGTCACGATAACCACTTACCCAAAGCAGACCGAACAAATGATGACATTCTCCATAGCAGAGAATTGATGAGTGCAACGGGAAAATTGAGGAAATTCTTCATTAATAAGAGTGACGAAGAAAAATCCCAATTAATATAGAAAATCCAACATCAGTCTTGGATGTAAATATTCTTATGAGTTTGAAAAGTAAACAAATATCGGCTTTAGATCATTCCAAGATTTTTGAGAAAAACGAACAGGCTATGGGAGAAAATTCGTAAAATTTCTCAAAGAAGAGAGACAGATAACATATACAAAGTCAATTGATTTTGAATATCAAGAGTGATTAACTACGAGACTAATTACTTTTGCTATGCCCTGCTGATTCAAAAATTATTACTTGCTTACCAAATTCAAGAATTTTCGGATGGATAATTCCAAACAGCGAACAAATTTCATACGACCGCGGATGCCTGCCACTGGGATTATATTTTTCTTACCTATAAGGTTTCGAGACACGTGGCTGTTCAATGTTATCGGTGTTCTTGTCAGTTTCATAGACATCTTGTTGACGTAATAAATGATCCCTCACATTTTCTGTGATGGAATTCCAGCAAAAAAATGTGACCTCGACACTTGTTGATCCGAGGCTTGATAAGTGTGAGTCTGTGGTACTGACATTCTGTGTCCAAAATCTGCGAGTTTCCACGATAATACCGTCCTCTTTTTACGTTGTGGTCGGATATGGCTCCGGACCAGAATGGTATAATAATTATTACCTTTTGGCTTTTTCCATTCGACAATACTATCTCGATATTATTGTTAACTTATGAGCAAATACTTTGGTTAATGGAGCATTTTAATCAGACGGGACTGACATTTTGCTGCCCAGTACCTCTACAGTTAAACGCTGTTGACTCAAGCCTTTTTCGTAATATTTTGCGGAAAACGCATGGTAAAATTATGAAAAAGTTTCTGTTGACATTCGAAGATCCGGGTAACACACCTAGATACCAGGAACACTGACCCATTAAAAACACCAGCATAAATGTAGAAAAAATGCTTGTTTTGGGTCTCGCAATTACGACCGTCTCCTTTATCTTTCATGCCATTGGAGAATAGTTTAACTTTCAAGTGATGAATGACCGGAAAACGATTAAAAATCAATCTTCAATAGTTTTTCTGCCATGCACGATGTAGTTCATCCTCCCACGTTTAGGGTAACTAACTTATCATTGTAAAGTGGACGAAGTAGATCGAAATCGTGAGACATCCGAATAGATTTTACGCTCTGGCTCTGTCGAAATTTGTATCGATATGTACCTTGAGTGTGAGTGGATATATGATTTGTGCTCTTTGTATAGAAAAGTAAATCAAAGGAATGATGAATTCAAAACAATCTATTGGTATCAAAAGGCCAATAAGAAGTCTGAAAAAATTTTGCGCTCAGAATCTAGTTCAGTATAAATAAACTTCAAAATCCTTTTAATTTTAAATTTAATTCACAGCAATATTCGAACAATATCCTTGCAAACTTTATTTAATGGATTATTTAGAATTTAATTATTCAAATAATAACTTTGTCCCCGGCCGTGACAAATCTTTTCAAATTCAGAGAAATTGATTCTCACTCAAACATGTTCAAAATCTTCCAAGTTTCATATCAGAAAAAACGTGCAATAAAATTTTATGAATGATTCCGAGCTGAACACAAGATTTTCAAATAGCTCTCCTGAGAAATTATTAATACATGAGAAAAATGCTTGACTGATGAGTGAAGATTTTGAAAATACAATCTCTATGATAATAGCGTGTTATACATCCACTAGAATAGTGTTGGTTATTACAGAGACTAAATTTATCATTTTGATACGATTAATTATCAAGTTTACAAATAAAAATTTTATAAATACATTCATGTCCAAATTATTTACATATAATTTCAAAACTCTCATTTTTCCAATATGCTCTGTAAAATGTGAAACATTTGTAGCACTATGAATTAGTATTCAATTTATCTCTATCGATAGGTGAAAACAATTGATCTTATCAGTCCATCTCTCAAATAATCGACCCCATTCACTCCCACATTGAATGAAAATGTCACATTCTCACAATTCACTCGTTGGATACAGTTGCCAATAGGATACCAGCCAGGTTCATTGAAAACAACACCAACCTTGTATACCTGAAACATAACAACATTTTTATATTAATTGAAACATTTTTGTGGTCTCTCTTCAATAAACCTCATTTTACCTTATTTTTTTGAATATAAACTGGCCGATCAAAAGATATCTCAATCAATTCTCTTAGAGCTGCTTTTGTAGTATAATGGGTATAGGTCAATCTTGTTCCATCAGAGTCAAGAAGATGAGCATAGAGGACCTCTTTGTATGTCATATCTGAGTGCAAGGCAAAAGCCCCTGACTACAAATAAGAGAATTGCCATCATTATAAACTTCCATGAATTTCTAAAGTCACATTCCAACTTACCAAATTATTACAGTCAACAAGAATTTGAGATGGTACTTGTACACCAAGTACAAAAATATTTCTATCAGTTGTAAATGTCACTGAGTAATCCATTCTATCATAGTTGCGACAATTAGATTGTTGCATAAGAGACCTTGTACAATAAAATTTTGGTCCATCTTTAATATTAGCGAAAAAAATATCATTAGAAAGATCCTGGGAATCTTTGTTTGCATCTCGATGCTCCTCCCTAATTAAATCCTGAAAAGAATAACTTGAATCTGGCGTGAAGCAAGATGGTATGGTCAATGGAGTAGAACACTCCATTGGATACGAAAGTCGGAAGTGGTTTTGAGGTATGTTCACTGGAAGGCCGCTGATCATCTGGAAGAGTGATGTTATACTTTGCATTTGTATCTGATATTTGTTTCTCTAAATTCATTAATTCATAGTCAATGACAGAATTCTCAAGAAATCCTTGGAAAATTATTCACTATAAGATGTAATATGAAATTTTATGTTGAGACGTTCAGCAGGACGCTCAATTTTTCCGAAAAAATTATAATCTTGCGATCCTCAATTTAGGATATCTCAAGTTCTAGTTTGAAAAAAAGGTTCAACATCCTTGGATATGGCCATTTGTTTGCTTGAGATTCAGTCAATGGCATGTTTCAGGATGAAAGCAGTTGCTTACTCTGAGATCTCCATTACTTTTAACTCTTAGTTTAGCACATCTCAAACCAGTGTTTGTAGAAAATGCTTCAGGCATTGGCACATTACTCCTATTTGAAGATATATTCATCAAGATAGAAAATGCTTCCTCTTGAGATAATAAAGGTGATTTTCCAGGACCCTCTGCAAACTCTTGGGGAGTAAGGGTGAGGAAGCGAATCTTAGTTAAAGCATTTCCTATGACAGATTTCAAGGCTTTTGTATCCAATGGATCTAGCGTTTTCCTGGCACATTCAGCTTTTGCCCATCTCTCCAATGCATTAAACAAATCAATTTCTGAGGAGAGGCTCAAATTTTCCTGGTCTAATAATGTCAGCACTGTTCCTTGTTCCACTTCTTCCCAACTGGTTTCCCTCAGTACCTCATCTGTTTCAGTGCAAATCATTTGCAAGCATTTTGCCATAAGCACTGGCTCTTCAAATAATTTTGCAAATTCATAAGCCCTACATGCTTTCTTCAGTGATAAGTCAGACCACAAGAACTTTGTGCACTCTTCGACCAAGAAAGGCAACATGTACTTCTTTGCACAGTAGCACAATTCACATGCAAGCTCAAATGATCCAAGGTCTACTTTATCAGTATAAATGTACTCCATCAAAGCTTTGAAAGCTTCGGGTTGGACATCTCTGATGGGTATTGGATCATTTTTTTCAGCCATGGTTCCATAAAACATAGCCTCAAATACAGGACTTGACATAGCAAGAAAAACTTTGTGGCCCTCTAAAATTTGTTGATGTGGCTCTTGACCAACAATGAACTTGCAATCGGACCTTTAAAAAGGAGAAATAATCACCATTCTGAACCCAAAAAGATAATGTTCAAGGCTTAGAAAATTACCATTGTCCAGTTTCAAGAAGGTATTTTCCTCTCTGAGCTATTTTTTGGGTGGTGGTCTGCCAGTCACAGGGCAGCACCATTTTTCCTGTATGAATCAGATATTGCAGATAGAGATAGTATCTAAATCAAGGTTTATTTTGATGTATCAACAAAAGGAATATCGATGGGTTTTGATCAAAATTGACACAAATTAGATTACAGGATTTTGAGCATCGCATACCTAAATTCGCGACCGAGGAGCACTCGCCAGAGCTATTTTTCAATGTTGCTGTACGAGCACAGCCGCTACTTCTAAAAATAGGGCACGAGTTTGACGCGAAGACGAGAAAAGTAAACGAAAGATGCCATACCTCACGGAAGTGTCGGATTATTCGCTCTGCCCAGACTCGAGCCGCTATTGTCAACAACGAGAATTCATTGAATGAGGATTGATATGATTCGGGATCCTCATATTTCTGAGCAGTCCCAGGAAGATTGTCCCATATAATCGAACAATAAGTAGTCGGCACAATAACTTCACTGAATGATTTAGAATCACGGGAACCTGTCGGTGAAACCTATCGAAGCTAAACTACTAGCAGAAGGCAGGCGCTTCGATGACAGCTGCGAGCAAACGGGTCGGTAGTAAAGACAATGATCGTGCCGATCTAATGTGACTTCGAATTTCGAGACAAGATTTTGACTTTGAATTTCGTACAATCAGAATGTGAGCTCGCTCTTCTTGCTCATTTTCGTTTTACCGTTGCATAAGGCTTCATCATCACAAATTCCACACTTTAGTCGTTTTCAAAGCAGGCTTTTGTGAACTTTTCGAAGAGAACATCCAGAGATATTTTGGAACATGCGCAAAATATATGATTGTACGAATCTCTCAAAACTATATACTCATTTCAACATCTCTTAGGAGAACTGATCTATTCACGCGATATAATGGGTGAAATTTTCTTAAGAATTGTTAGAAGTGTGTACGAATTCGGGCGGGGGAAAAATTGTGGAGGATGAAGAATTAATTGATTTGCATTCTCATCAAAAGGTTTTGACAGTCATCGAAATTTACTCTCAGCAATAATTTTCGCCGCGTGGACAACGTATTAGCATTGATTGACGGTTGTATTCGAATATATGCGCCTCGTCACGAATAAATTTGAAATTTCATCATAAACACCAGGACACAGACTTTTTCATGCGATGAACTCGTTTCTAAAGTAATCTCATTATGCATCAAAAATCATCGATATGCTTGTTTTTGCCGTGTTCAGGAATGCGAAATATAAGGATAACACTGGCAAAGAGCGCTTCTGTATTTTTAAACAGTTTCAAGACGTACTTTGAATAATGCTCCGGGAAGTTTGAAAAGTCGTGCCTATAAAGAATCGAGTTATGCCATCTAGGTATCTGAAGTGTATACGGATGTTTGGAGACGGTGAGAAAAAATATTCCTGCACAAAAAGTATTACGTCATATCACAATAGAGTTGGTGTGGATGAATTGAAATGAAATAAGATCAGATTTGACTTCGTCTTCCCTTGAATTATCCTAGAACTTGATGGATAGAAGATAGCGACAACAAAGCTCTTTCTCAATAGAAGCTCTTCGCAATTTTCTGGACAATATATCATGTATGAAACATTTGACACTATTTGGGTGGATCTGAAAATCTTCACATTGCGTCATTTTCAAAACGCACGGAATCTGAAGCGATCAATTCTAATTGGAAAAAAATTGATTCGGCGAGGAGTTTCATCATGAGTATAGAGTGCGTAATTGTCAGTTTTGTATGATTTCCTCATTATTCAGAATATATTCAATGTTTTCATTTCAACAATTCACGAGTTCAGCACTTGAAAACGAGTTCATAGTAAAAGTAATCATGTTCTTCAGTGCAAATTGAGGCTAGATTTGGAATAAGTAGAAGCTTCCATCAAATCACTGTTATTGAATCTCTATATTGAAAGAGAAACGGATAATTCTCTTGAATTATTGCGCATGTTGAGCTCAAAGGTCACATGTTCATCGCAGCATATCGATGATTCAAACAGTCAAAATGAACTGACCTGTCAATTATATTTCGGTAAAATTTTCCGGGTGTAGAGAATTGATAATGACCTATTGGCTTGAATACTATTTGATGAAGACAGCTGAAGATTGATTTCTCCGGAAGAATCACTGTTTACTCACAAGGGAATTTTGCCACCTTTGGGTCACGGATTTAACTGAAATTTTGGGAATCGTGTCTTTTTGGTGCCAGAAGATAATATCCAAACGCCGCGATTGCCAATGCTCAATCGTTTTCAATCTGCAGGCTATAAACATAGGAATTGTTGGTATCTACACGTAGTACCTATACCTGTAAATATCAACACATACCATTTATCTTACTTGTAAGGTAAGTGTACCCAAGTTCGCCAGCCTAAACGTAGTTCACGAATAACTTCCATCTTCATTATAATAATTTTCAACGTCTCTTGCTCATTTGAGAGCTTATTTCAAGACCTACAAAATGAAATAAGGTACGTTCAAATTGATTGATTTGGAACCGACTTATTGCTGATTTATGAAAAAAATGATTTTTTTCGCTTTGCGTGGGCAGGGGGGGGGGGCGTATCCAATTTTGCCACCCCTGTGGATCAAGTCAGACGTCGCATCATGTGATTTCGTACACCATCATTATTCCAACAATAGCACTTGAGATTCGTCTAAGTGGATAATAAGATAGACAGTTTGCGCTATATTGCGTCCGATCTAAGAGTCGTAGAACCCAGTTATCGCGATTTTGCAGAAAATACATGATTTCTCGCATCGTGCGAGGCCAAATGTAGCCCTCTGTGTTGAGATTTTGATTTTTACCTCTAAAATCAGTTCCTTTAGTTGGGAGTTAGTTTAACTTCACGGTCAGGCACAAACTGTTTTCCGGTGTGAGATTCGATCTCCTACAGTGCTCCCGTGAGATTTACTTATGGTAGATAGCGAAATCTGGTACACCGTATAATTGCTTACTATTTGAGGTTAACTAGTCTCCGCATTTTCTCATAAAATCGGCCCAGAATTTTCCATTATGGGGAAAAGATTTTGAAGGTATTGAAACAATGAATGAAATGAGTTAAGGTGCGATCAAATAGGTCGAGCTAAAATTGTTGGCGCAGGCTCTGTCTGAGTTTGAAAAATGGTAAAGGATTTATAGATCAGTAATCTCAAAAGCCGGTTTTTTTGATGCCATTCGTGTCAAAATGATTCTCGGCTGGTCTAAATCACTTTGTTTCTCATATTTCAACATAACATGAAAAAAATGTGTGACAAGATCTGTGAGCGTGCATCTCCGAGATCACAGGGGTGTCGGAATTGGATATACTTACCTTAGATATATTTTATGCTAATGTTCTATGACTTACAGTTCGGAAACGCTCGAGCGTTGGCAATCGGGGCATTTGGATATCATCTTTGAGCACCAAAACGATTCCCAAAGTTTCAGCCAAATCCCAGATCAGTGAGCATGAGTTCTTTCTGGTTTCAAAATCTGGGGAATTGTTATCAACTGTTTGCCAGGATGCTGAGACTCGAAAAAGTCCGATTATTCGCAAATTCTAACTATAATTCATCTTTTTGAGCAAAGTTGACGTATAGTGACTTGAAAATCCATACACGGTGCTGCAAAAAAATGAGATATAAATAACCGCCCACCAAAATCCTTTTTCTCATGTTAAAATTCAATCGGAATCACAATGGCATTAATGCTAGTTAAAATGATGAAATTGGCTAATTTTTAAGACTATTTTATTCTGATTCATTTGAAATCATTTTTGTATAAAATTTGAATTAGATAAATTAACAACAACTGACAACACAATAAGTATACGCTGATTTTATGATTTGAATACATAATGATATGTATAATTGAATAGTAGGTTAGTAGGGACGGGTTCCATTTATTTACACATAAAGCTATCGTATCTGATTGCTCGCGCGTTGGAGCGAGAAGTCCTAATCATAAATAGGCAATTTCATTAATCCAACAATCGTTAATTTTACTTCTACATCCATTATGCCTAGTATACGATTTCTCGATAAATTAAATTTCTCTCGATCAGAACAATATCTCATTATTCTCAATCGAGAGAGAGTGGTACTTATAAATCTTGGTAATCATGCCCACGTTCACTCTTCCACTCTCTCGTCGCATTCTCACTATAATAAATATCGTTGGACGCAAAAAGAGCGTCGTGTCTCTGCAGAGTCGCGATTTCCGCTCGTCGATTTCGTATTTCAAGTTTGTATGGTGTTCGAGCTACGAGGTAAGTCGTGGTTCGAACTCAGGTATGTATCGGTGAGTAAAAGCAATGATATTTTGTACAGTTTTTTACAAGTGGCACGTGATCATTCCGCAATTTTCGATCAGACGTCGGTTACTTTGTGCAGCCAGTCCCTGTAATACGTCATCCTCATGTAGACGCCGGGTAAGTAAGGCGCGGCACATGTGATACCGTGGGACACGGTACCCACGAGGATCCATCTGCCATCCGGTCTTTGCAGGGTTAGGGGTCCTCCACTGTCACCCTGAAAAATACCAAAGAGTCAAATCGAATCCTGCACGCCTTCGTCGTTATTTACCAGTATTTTCCTTTTATTCTCTTGTTAGTTCACCCTTATTTATACTACAGAACACATCTCATCCCTTTAAAATTCATACCGACTCTTTCTTGTCATTGGGATCTATAGATTGTATACTATTTGTTTCTACTCAAATGCCTTAACAAAATTACTCTGGACTCGTTTCCGTGCATTTTTCTCCAGTTGAGAGTGTGCATATGTGTTGTTTCCTGTTGTAAACGGGTTTTACTCAACAGCTCATTCGGAAGATCGTAGAACTTGCAAAGGATCTTTTGGAAATGAATCTATCGAATTTTCAACTTTTTACAAGGGTTACTTCTTGACGCGTGATTTTTTCAAAGAGAAAGTTGTGTACTTGTTCTAGCAAAATCCTTGCTGCGCTCTTCCTCTTCATTATTTCCTTTCATTCATGCACCAATGTGAAAACTAGTCTGACTAACGAGATCTTTTGCTCGAATCTCTTAATTTTTACCTAGCTCTCTCATGAAGCTCCCAATATTCATTTTATGGTCGCGGACCTCCGAGTACGTGCGTATGTCTTTGTGTATGTTGTTTCGATATCTATCATTCCATAACTTCAAACTCCAAACTGTACCCTTTTCTTCTTAAATTCTGTTGATTTGCTTAGAACCACCACCTTTAAACCCTCGAATCATCGCCAGCTCTAAATCTCCGTGCTGGCTTTTCAAATTGCGGCGTTTTGTGGGAGTACCGTTTCAGAATCTAATACTCTCATAATAAACTTTTTTCATCCTAAACAGATCCTGAACAGATCAATCTTTCTACTTCGTATAACGCAGTGTTCAGATGTTCGAAGTTGATAGATGATTACACAAATTACTCAATTATTACCCTTTGATGAGAATCATATTTACTGAGTATTATGCATTAATAATATCATAGTTGGGAATTTTTCAAGAGTATGTGAGTGTACGCGTATTTGAAAGGGTGATGAATCGTTCAGGTTTTTTTCCTATAGCATCACATATGACACGGCACTTGACCCTTTCAGCACGAATGTCTTCATATGAGGACACACAGAGTAACAATGAATTGGCTATAATTTTCATGTGGCTCGACGGAAAAATCTGAAAAAAAAACAGAAAATCGCTTTATCCCACGAGAACTAAAACTCCACAGGAATTCGTCTAAGATCTGGTCTTCCACGCCTGCTAAAGGTAAAAAAACCTCAAATTTCAAAAATCTATTTCCATTTTAACTTTTCTCATCGAGTTTTGACCCAAATATCACTTGCCAATTGAAAAAAATAATTTCTCATGTGCGGAAATAATTTCGTGCTTAAAGGGTTAAAATAGTCATTGAATCGTATATTTTAGCCTATGCAATATCAGGAGAAATTTCAGTCTCGAACAAAATACCAATGAAAATTGAGCGATCCTATACTTGTTTGAATGCGTGTACACTACACTCGCCCACTAGCCCAAAAAAATCGCAACTGATCCAGTTTCTTCTCTGTAGATCCGCGTCATTCCTCATTATTGATGAGCCATGAAAGAATAAATACGTTTTGGGACATACTTTAAGAAATATACTTCGTGGGATATCCCAACCACGACAGAGTCGAATAGAAGATGGTCGGCCAATGCAACATCATTGTAAACAACAGAATCTTTAGAAGATGAAAATTTTGAAAGTTCTTGAGCATCTTGCTCCCTGTAGAAGTAAAGAGTTCCATGAAGAAGTTCATCCTTCCTCAAATACCTCGATGGTTACGAATCGCTTGAACGAATTCGCTCGAGCGCGATCAGTACGGAGCGGAAGCCAAGCACGCGCGCGTGTCAGAGCTTGCGAGCCACGTTCGCAGATGAGCGAATAGAGCTCTGCATAGAGACGTGGCTCTCTGGAATCGAGTGACCCACATTTGTCGAATACGAGAGCTGTAGCCATGCGTCCTGGCTCTATATCCCATGGAAATCACTGCGCGCGAGCTATATCTCGCTCGTTTCAGATGCGATACGATGTGTACCTGACGAGAAGCGCTTGCGATATCTCCGATATAGGTGCAGCGCTGCTTGGAATATGCGTGCATACGAGTGCGGTAATACGGCCATACAGATATTGAATACGGCGTGGCCAGGCGAGAAGACTCGCGAGAAGACTATTTGTGGTATCTCTCTCTTTTACCCTCTCTCTCTCTCTCTCTCTCTCTCTCTCTCTCTCTCTCTCTCTCTCTCTCTCTCTCTCTCTCTCCCTCTCCCTCCCCCCTTGCGGCTGAGATGCAGTTGCGGCACACGTGGTATTGGTGCCCGTTATAATCGCGCGACTGGAGAAAATATAACGGGCGGCTCTGTGTGCGAGCGCGTGCGCGCCGTGAGATTCACAGGCGATATGTCGCGCCCGGTCGAAAAAATTCAAATTCTCAACGCGTTAGATGCAGGTGCGTGTGGACCGGCCCTCCCCCCTCTCTTTCTCTTATCTTACGACCATCGAGGGAGTAAATGGAAACTCTCTCTCTCCCCCTCATTCATGCCTTTTCTCGAAAACTCGTTCATTTGGCTCACCTCGCACGAGTCCTTCTCGCCGTTCGCGTAGCCCGCGCACAAGAAACTATCCAGAATCTTCTTCTGGTTGCCGCCAGCTATGAACATGTCCTGGCACACCGAATTCTCCATTATCGGCACCTGTACCTCCTGAAGCACAAACGGCACGCCTCCATCTGTGGAACAATTTCTTATCAGTCACTGGAGCTACTTAAACTCTCTCCTTCATTTCGTTTCATTCGCAAGCTTCTTTCGGTTCATGAATCCCTGATATTCTATCTTCAATTTATTCTCATACTTGTACTTTTTTCTTCACAAACTCAGGCCCACCTTCATTAGAAATAAGCGGATGACAATTTCACGAGGAGTGATATGAGGCATCCAAGTTTCAACCAATTCTCTCCGTCAGAGTTAAGAGCGAATCTTATACCTGTGAATTTGCTCGGAAGTGTGAACCATCCTCCCTAAATATGATCAAGTGGCCTGTCACTCGTATCGAATCACTTTTGGATCTTATTTTAAAATTTTGCAGCCCACCTTCGTGTCACTCTGACACGAATAATCTAACACGAGTGGAAATTTCACTCATTCATCGAGTCTTTCATTGACCAAAGGCGAAGAAATTATCAAGTGTTGAAAAGTGTGAACTTGATTGAAAGAATTCTAAAACATCTCATTACATCCCATGCGCAATATCGAATTTTTTTTTCAAGCTTCTCGGATGAAATTTTGACCTACCGCCTGAAAAACCGATATAAATTTTGTGACTCGAGCTTTGGCGGAGGTTTTTTTGGCGTTCGATCTTTTGAGATCTGTTTAATTTAGTTGAATATTTCGTGCCACGAGGAAATGAAGTCAATCACTTATTTATTGATAAACTGGTTCAAAATCTGCCATTCCTCTCTGATATTTTAGTCAGTATGGCGAACAAAATCTTTTTAAACTCTAAATGATAAATTTATATGATCCACCAAAAATCGACAAATCTCATTGCTGAGAAAGTTCTGAAGCTATCTAGCTGATAAATTTTGCGCAAAATGATATCGGCTCGCCAACTATTCGTGTGATAGGTATTTTAGAATTTTCTCAATTGCGGGGAGAACAAATTAGTCACAAGTTATTGTCATCCCTATTTTGAGTCTTGCTACTTTCATCATATTAATTATGGAAGTTGACGAGGAACTCTTTTTTTAATGAAGGAAGAACCCTGAAATTTTCTCCGAAAATTTTTCCTTTTTTCAAGTACGGCGAATATCAATACGTTGGTTGTTGACTGTGATTTCCACTTGAAAGCGAGCTACTTGACCACTAACACGAGTTTCGAGTGATTATAGCACGAGTGTGAAGATAACCGCGAGCCTAAAGAAATCTCTGAACCTCTTTTGGGGATGTGATAGTTCGTCATAATCATTTTGTGTAAACTAATGGCATTCTTATAGCAAGGCTCAAACAAGACAAGGGACAACTGAAACGCAACTGTCTCAGTTCATGTCAATGCCCCCTAAAATGATTGACCATCTTGGCGCGCATCAAAGATCTACTGGCTGACTAATGAGCCAAGAGGCAGTGAATTATTATCTGACGTGCAGACTGAACAAGTTGGTGGTCTCGTTGCTCAACAAGCACGATACACCGGAGCATGCCCGATTGATTCTTCCCGCGACTCAGCGGAGTGGATCGGGGCGTCGGGCTCGCCGCGAACGAGTGACCCACAATAACCACCATACATCTTGGCCAAATTGCAAATAGAGTGAGACCGTGCATACGACGTACCGTATTTGAGCCGACCCCAGCCTGTGACGGTGGCCATCCTATTAACGTAATCGGTCTTGCTGTCGGGCATGCAGATGGGCACGATGTGCAGGTCGAACTGCACGGGCGTCTCCAATTCGAGCAGCGCCAGGTCGTTTTCGAAAGTCTTTGCGTTGTATCCGTGATTCACTATGACCTGGCGAACGTTCCTCGTCACGCTGCGTCGCGGTTCCAGCTCGCCAGATATGTCGTACTCGCCAAACACAGCCAGCAGCGACGCAAAGATTCTGCAAAATGAATATGCTTTCTCTTAATTCAGCTCAATGCCGTCCATTAGGCTGTAATTTTATTTGCTCCACATTCGTCGTGGCGCGATTATGCGCCGATAAGCGCCCCGTCGTCGAGAGACAATCGGTATAAATCGGCGAGAGTCCGCGAGTTGTGCGCCGCGCGCGCGCGATCGATCGTGGGAATATCGGCCGCGTTAGAAAGTTCAGCGAGCGCGTCCGCGAGTGAAAGTAAGCGCGCCTCCGCCCCGCGATCCAACGGCAGCGCGCTATCATCGACACAATTATCATCGCGGCCAACATTCTCATCCTTGTTACGTCCGCGCTCCCAAAACATCCCCATTCAAACGTCAATATGATCAAAAATAATTAGCGCCAGCGAGTTTGCCTTCTCTCTCCGGCGAGCAAACGCTCCGGAACGAGGCGCTAGAGGAGGAGAAAGTACAGCAGGTCGAGAATGCGGCCCTACAAATATTTCCTTTGCTTTTTCACTCGGCGAGGCGAAACGTGGGTAGTGGAGGCCATACTCACCCGGGCTGACAATGCGCCGCTGTGATGACGAATTTATCGGTTATGAGGACGCCGCCGCACTTGGTCTTGGTAAACAAGCCGAACCACGTAGCCTCTCGTACGAGCACCTGCCACGGCCATTCACCAAACTGTGCGCGCTTGCCACCCACTATCCGGCCGCTCCTCATCAGCGGTCTTATTCCGCATACTGTAAGAAAATCGGGCCGAGTCAAAGTGCGATAGAGAGTGCAGAGAGAAATTTCAAGGTGAGACTGGAAAATCCTCGTGACACCGTTTCCCTCGATGACTGTCAAATTCGTGCGCTCGGCTGATTCTGCGCGCATCCTCGAGATTTCACTTTGATTCTCGCGGAGAGCAAACTCGGCTGCTCCGATAGCATGCGTTTTCTAATGCGATCGAGTGCCGCGGACGTGAAAGATTTCTAGGATGTTTGTCTTTAGATGCACTCATGTGGCTTCTCGATGGTACAAACTTTCACACTCAATTTTCAATCTTGTTCGTCCAACACTTGAATTACAGCTTGTGAAAATATTTACCCACTACAGAGTTTTCCATTTCTCTTCATAGCCATTCAGGCCATGTTATTCCTGTTTCGAGTGGACGTGGAAAGAATTCGTGAAAAATTCAAACATGCACTTGTGAACTTGCCACATAATGCGAGAGTCTCGGACTTATTATTTGGGCATGGACTTCTCTACTCACGCTTCGGAGGAATCGAATTTTTATCAAGCGCTCTGAATTAAGCCCTAAACAGAATTGCTGGCTTTACCTATATTTTTTGCCTCCTTTTGGCTAGTTTTCATGAACAATATGCAAAAGACTATCAGTTTCGGACTACGACAACCTATGACCATTTCCACTGAATTTTTTGTAGATATCGGCCCTCTCACTGTACTAACAATAAGAGTATTAGTCCCTTTCTATAATTATGAATTTTAGAAAAAATTTTCTCAAGCAATCAAATTGGAGATTACATTTACTTGTGGTACTATTACGCCAAAATATATGTTCAAACTCACTGTCTCGGAAGTTGGAGTTGGGCTTGATTTCCGGCATTTTCGTTGTCGTGGACACGGGCTTTGCCGCCGTGGTCTCCTCGATGGTGAGAGGTACCGGAGTCGTCACCTTCTTCTTGGGCTTGGTGCGTTTGCTCGTCGTTGGCTTCCTCGTAGCCGCCGACGTGGGCTTGGTCTTCACGACGGTCGTCTTCTGCGTAGTGGTGTTTTTGTTGCTTGAGCTCGGCTTCCTTTTCTTGGTGGGCTTGGAACCGCTCGGTCTCTTGCTTGGCTTGGTCGAGGACGTCGACGCTGGTCTCTTGGAACCGGATGGCGACGTTGCCGGTCTCTTGGTGACGGATGACGTGCCCGAGGGTCGCTTGGTGCCGGAGCTACCGGTCTGCGTGATGGCGGTAACATTCCCGTTAAAACGACGTCTTTGAGGTTCTCGAGGTCACCTTGTAGTGACTGAAAAACGTTAATGACGGAGACGCTTACCTTGTTATTGTGTCCGACGCCGTTCTCGGCGAGCGGGGTCGCGATGATTTGTCCGTTGCTGCCGGCGGTGCTGACTATGGTCGGCCTGTCCTGCTGATGTTGCGACGAGTCCAGCTCGGGGTGACGCACCGGCGGGAAGTTGTTGACGTCGTTCAGCGTGGTCGTTTCGCCCTTGTCGCAGTTGCTCGTGGTCGTCGGCTTGGTGACGAGCTCGTCGTTGTGCCACTGCAGCGACGTCGACGGCTTCAAGTGGAAGCTCGGCTTGTCCGTCCACGTCACCAGCGTCGACGGCCTCTTCGTCACCAGTTTGATGTTCGAGGCGGCGTGACTCGGCTGGTGTGACGGATCACCGTTCGACGTCACCACGGGCTTCGGGGTCGAGGGGTCTTTGAGGTTGACGCTGATGTAGCTCAGCACCTGCTTGTTGCCCGAGATCACGGTGCTGATGTTGTGCGTCACTATGGTGTTCGGAGGCCCCGGCCTCTTCGTCACGAGGACGGGCCTGGCGGTGTTGGCCGAGGTTAGCTTCGTCACTAGGCCGGGGTGCTTGTGGCCACCGCCGCTGCTCACGGTGACGCGGGTGGGCGTGCTGTGGGTAGGCACGGTCGTGAACTCGGTGCCAAGCGGGCCCAGAACTATCAGAGTAGGTGCTGGAGGATTGATCGTCGGTTTTGGCGAGGAGAACGCGTTCGCAGGCCTGGTAGACGGTGACAGGCTGGAGGCCGAGCTAGGTGACGCGTAGTACGAGCTGGAGAATCTCGACGGCTCCGTCACCGGGGCAGTGTTGTAGTGGTAGTAGTTCGGCGAGGAACCCTGATGAGTGTGCGTCAGAGACTGCGTAGTCGGCCTCGATGACGAGCCCGGTGACGACGACGTGGGACCAGCCGTTATTATCTTCACCACAGCCGAATTCGATGAGCCGTCGGTGCTCTGCACCCAACTGTAGGTCGTCGGTCCGCTCGTGACTGCAAAGACAAACAAATATTGGATCGAGTGTGAGTTCAACCCATCAGCCAAGGTGTTAAGTGCGCTCGACTCCTTGAACGGGTGTGGAATTTATGAACGTCTTTAGCTTTCGTTGCGTATTGATTTTTACACTTCGACCGTATTCCTCCGTGCCGCGAACTTTCTAATGATTATCCGGAACGAGAGTACACGTAGGACGGACAATGGAATCCAGTGACGGCATGACATCGCAATCAACTTAGAATTTCTTTAATGAGATCGGTAAGATTCACTAATAATTGTGGGACTCACCAGAGGTCGTGACCTTAGCGTCACCGGTATCGTTGAGAATCTTTATGATGTGATTGATGGCCATCTCCTGCTTATCGAAGTCGCTATCGATCTTGATATCGATAGGTTGCTGAGTAGTCTCGTAGGCCGCGAGCGTGGTCGTCCTTTGGCTCAGCTCGCTCTCGACGTTGCGCGTGTTGAGCGTCACCATTGGGGTGGTTGTCTCCAGGCGCGTCACGCTCGATCCACCACTGCTGCTGCTACTGCTTGCCACGGGCAGCGTGGTCGGCCTCTCCTTGCTCATGGGCGTCGTGAGCCTGCTCGTGGGCGACGGCGACGTAGTCTTGGACCCTTGACTGACTTTGTTCGTCGACCCTTTGAGAGACTGCTTGTGACTGCTGCTCGACGACGGTTGCCTAGTACCAGGTGCCTTGGAGCTGTTGCCCGGCCTCTTGGTTCTGCGCGTGACACTGGTCGTGGCTGCCGTAGGCTTGGGCTGCTGCTGCTGCTCATTGGACGACGGCCGGAAGAACTCGTCGGGATTGTTGCTCTCGTAGAGGGCGCTGCCATTGGCGCTGAGCAGTACCGTGTCCACCTGGTGCTGCGTGACGCCAGCGGTCTCGTTACGCCGCTTGTTGTGCAGACCCTGCGAGAACAGCTGGGGCAGATGGTCCACCGGGTCGGCCACTTGCAGTATCGCGTCGGGCTGATGAAGGGTGGCCTGAGGCTGCTGCACTTGTCCCTGGCTATGGGTCAGAAGGGTGGGCAGCTTGAGGTCGTGGAGGACCTGGTCGTGGCCGAGCAGCGCCGGGAAGTCCTGCTCGAACTGCTGTTGCCAACCGGCGTTCTGCAGTTGGGGTTTCTCAGCGTGGTTGACGCTGGTGAGCCTGTCCCTGGTAAAGGGCGTCGTGCCAGCACTCGTCAGTGGCGTACCGTCGGCGTTGAGGAGAATGGGCACCTCGGGCACGTGGTCGATGTCGTGCAACTCGAGGTCGTCGGGGCCATCGCCGGCGCTGAGGGGCGACTTCTCGAGCGAGTCGGAGGCCAGCTGGCAGCAAGCGCCGAACAGGAAACCGTCCATACAAGCGCCAACCACTTCGCCACCGCGACGGCTGCATTCGTAGTTGAACATGCAGATGGAAGTGGTGCCGGGCTTTTGCATAAACCCGCTCCCAGGAGATGGCTCACAGCGACGAGGAGCTATCCTGTAACCGCCAAACAGCTTCCTGCCTGTGAATCACATGTGGGATTAAAGCTTTTGAGGCTAAACAAGATGCTTTTTGGGGTTGGTTATGTGGGTCTCTGATGTTTAGATCCCAGATTGTGATTGAATTGCAGAAAAAGCGCATGGGCGTGAATAACTCAGCATGTTTCTCCGAATGAAAAAGTCCGCAGATAGTATCAAGTTACTGTCCTTGTACTCTTCCTTCAAAATCTAGACATAAGATTTCTTGCCGATTAGTCCGGTATGCGTGCAACAATGTTGTATTGCTTCAGAAGTTTTCTCCCATTGACTGCCATGCAACCCATGTAAATGTCAATAACTTTTTCAATGCATCTATTGCGTTTTAGAGACCCATCTCTCTTTCCGCTCAATAGATTGAATAGCATGCCAAATCTTCCATGGGCCAACCACGATGAGGTTTCAATTTGGATTCTTAAATATTACTTTCTTGAAAAAGTCGTATTTACATCAGAAATGAGCTGAAGCAAATAAAAATCTAATCAAGCGATAGAATTTCACTGTGAATGATGAAGACGAAAATTTGCTACCATCAATGATTTCAAAAATACTTGTCACAGCACACTTCAGAAAATCAATATGATGTAAATTCTTGTTACTTCCCCATTATTGTTCAAGTACCATATTTGATCTTTTGCGTTTGAGTAATATGCTTTGAACGATGCCAATAAGAAGCTTGCTCGTATGTGCAATCAGCCAAATGCAATTGCTTGAGGCAAAAAGCAAACGGCACGTGAACACCTCGTCATATTTTCAACTTGTCATCGGCCATCATTTCGAGCTTTCAGTGTCTCAATCAACGCAGATCTAGAAACTCTGTATTATTAATCCATCTTCCTTTCAAAACGCTCATCATTCGCAAAATACCGCAGTCCCGTTACAAGCATGTTTGCCTACATCCATTTAATTCTCAGTTGGCATACTTTTTCAGCAGACGCTCGTGTGACCTCGAATTCATAACAAAGTAGATATAAATATTCGTCGGTGAAGTATTTATGCTTCGCTAAATAACGCTTCGGAGTCACGTATTAGAAACCGAAGCATCTCGTTAAATACGTCGGATGTAACGTACGTTATGGTAACAGATTATGAAAAATAGATGTTATAGGCCTAGGATAGAGTGGATCCCAACTCCATGATAAGAGTGTTATCGCAGAGTCCAGTTAATTTCAATTTTTTGGTGTCGAATGAAGTGCTCATTATCCATTTTCTTAGGAATCGTAAGATATGCATAAGCTGATTGACCTAGAATTTTTATACCCAATACATAAAATTCTCGGAATTTGTAATGAGACCGCCGTAAAATTTTGCGAAATGAAATCGATGAATAATCTTGATCTATCTTTGCTACAAGGTCACGACCTTCGTAATGAGGTTTGTGTACCCGGTACAGCCCCCGTGATGCTCTGAGGCTTGTAACTATCTGAAGTAAATGAATATTTTACGACGTGGTTCAACTCAATTTAAATTTTACTCTGTGGGAAAGAAAAAATTTAGGGAGAATGCAAAAGCATGTACTCATCAAGGCTCACCCTCACACACATACATCATTTACGGACCTGCAACCGTTTGCTTTTGGAGACCAATGTGACAAAACTTGGTGTGAGCCTCAATGATAACACGACTTACTCCAGTAATTTGTTTGTAGAATAGGTACCAGACCTCATTTTACAATTCTGAAGGACGCATT
>JAPYYZ010003014.1:0-12167 GCA_030522705.1 Eretmocerus eremicus | reverse complement strand
AATCTTAAATACAGTGAAAGAGCATCAGAGAGTGATATGCTCGCGCGGGAAAAATTTTGCCGGCTCGAGAAGTTTGATTGGTTCTGAGTCGTCCCCGTGGATATATTGATTGGAAGCAGAGGAAGGTAGCAAAGGGAAAGAGCTGTTTATGGTGTGTTATGGTGGCGGCGCATCGGCGCAGCCGGCGATCGCGCTCGCGCTGCGGAAAGCAGCATACGAGACTGGACTAGTGCAAAAGCCAGCGGGGTCGAGAAAATCGTCGACCAAGCGGCTACCCCATCGACGGATGCGCCTTGGATCGGTGAGTTATGGTTGGCGGGACGGGGTGGTTTTGTGGGTGGTTTTGGAAATCGGACTTTCTTTGGAGAGTCGTGTCGGGTAAGAGTGGTGGATAGTGAGAGTGAGATGTGGACGCCGGTAGTTTCTTTTTTAGAGCGCTGATGGGAAATTTCAAGCGCATTAGAGTGTGGATGTAGCTAGACGGGCAATCGATTTTTGATTTATTGTGTGTGTGGTGGAGCTTGCAGAGTTGTTTTCATACTGTTGTATCTATAAGATTTCGAAAAGATACAATGGCCTTTCTGATCGGTTTCACGTCGATTTTTCTATACTGATTTCATATTTCTATACTCATTTCATTTACTCGTTTTGAGCAACAGGACGTCTTCAGATTTTGATATGTTCTAACCAACACTATGACTTTCGTTCTAGTCATCGGTATGACTTATCTCTACCATTATTTCCACCGGTGACTGTATCAAACAATGTTGTACGTTCCAGAGTGCTTCAACTCCCTAAGACTTTTCACAAGTTCTTCAATGGTTCATTCTGGCATAAATTGGAAGATGGGGTACTTTTGGACTTTGGAACATTTGGATTCGTTTGATAATCTCTGTCAAATTTTGAAGATTGTTTGACTAGGCAAATTCCAAGTTGACAGAGTACGATTAGGGTCCCAGTAAATCCATCAACTCGAGTGAATCTCAGGTTCACGTTCCACATGAGCATCGAAATGGAACTATCGCCATGACTGAAAGATCAATCGCAATCGTGATACCGAAAAAATCCTTGAAGTTGAGGTTGTAAAAAGTTTAGGTTGTGAAAAGGTTTTTTCGTCGTCTGTCCTGGGAAAGTGCCATTCCCACACAGTTCTTCGACTTTCTTCCCCAGACCGGACGATGGAAAGATAGTGTTAGACACTCGGACGGGTGGTTTCCGCATCGTCGTGATAATTTCAACCCTCGCCTCTGGCTCGAGATGGAAAATATCACTCGATTTGCGGAAACCAACTTTCTCGCCCTTGTACCCAAAACTACTATTTCTATCGACTGAGCGGAAAAGAGCCATTCCCGCACGGTTTTTTCATTTTCTTTCCTCTACAGCCGATGGAATAATAGTATTCGGCACTCGGGTGGGATGATTTCTGCGTCCTCGTGATGATTCCAACCCTCGGCTTCGGCTCGGGCCAGAAAATATAATCCGAAGTGCGGAAATCCACTTTCGAGCCCTTGTATCGAAAACTACTAGAAACTAATTAAATTTAAAGAAATGTCTTGCGCTATCACATAACTATGATAACCAATTTCTACGAGTATCGACGAGATCGGCAAGCAACCTCAGTGATTGACTGCAGAAAAAGCACGATAGGAAAGTTGAAATCCAAGAGAGGACGATGCACCGATTATACGAGTCACTCTAGCGATCTCGACGTAAGCTCGCGAGGCCTCGAGGCACCAGCAACCATGAGGCGAAGATCGTCCCTCGCGCGCATCACGAGACTCTCAGGTGTACAGCTGTAATCGATTTATAGGACCGGCGATGCGCTTTTGCACGCGTCGCGATCTCTTCCTCTTTATTATGTTCTTCCGCTCGGATCGCTCCTTGCAACGAGGCAGTGAAAGAGACAGTCCCATCTCGTGGAGGAACTAACAATTGTGTGACTGATTGTGTGTGTGAAAGAAAGAGAGGAAGATAATGCAGCGCGTATTTATCTGAGACAGCGATCTCGGGCCAAGCCTAGTTTCTCTCTCCTCGGGGCGACCTTACCGATCTCTGTCGCACGCAAACGCCACGCGACGCGATATAGCAATAAGAGCCACGGCTTCACGCGCGCTTGAGCTCAATCCTCTCTCTGTATGAATGCGGATTCGCGGAACTCGTTAGCTCCGTATCGCGAGCACCTGATTATTACAATGCGAGGATGCTACTTCATTAATGTGCTTATAATCAAAGACTTGGCGCACTCGCGCAGATGAGACTCTCGATTTGAAAGAGGAACTGGTGGTTTTGAAGAGCTCGCGATGAGAGTTGGGTTCTCTGATTGATTTTTGGGATTTTTGAAAGCTCAGTTTTCGAGGTGATCTTGCACAATCGAGGAGAAGCCGATCCGGTTTGCTGGTTGATTCTCGGATGGCGCGCGAGCACGGGTTTTCACTTCTCACGGTATCGCACGCGTCGCGAGAAATATGGAATTTTCCCGGGCAGAAGTCGAGCACCGTGGCCCATCAAGAAATGATCATTCGATTCAAAAAAATGGTCAAAACTCTATTAACTTGGAACTGTTGATATTTATGAGAGGAATATTTGATCTAAAAATCGACTGGAACCATTCTCATACCTTCAAAGTTATATGTCAAAAATAAGTTCTTATTAATTAAATTTATTATAGCCGCTTTTTTGGAAATGTTCAAACAGAATCAATTAGATAAAAAAACAGAATGAGGCTACATGATGAGAGCTTGTTAATCCTCCAGGAGATGTCAATCACCAAGATTATCAAACGGTAACAAAAGCTAAGAAAAATATTGATGCGACTCCATATCAAGGAACTTTGTACTCCAGTATACGACAACTGAATAGCACTGAAGCGCTAGCTAACGTAAGGGCTAATGAATGACCAGTGACTCTGAAAATTCCAAATAATTCAACCATCCCACAAAGAAAGTACTCAATTATGAATGTCGCATCAAAATATGAACGGTTCCGAACCATAGCGGAATGAGTCCGTTTCAAATTTTTCCAATTTCCATGGGCTCATCATCAACTGAGAGATTGAGAGTTGGTTTCACCAGGAAAATTCTTTTGCTCCAATGCAGGTGTACGATGAATTTGCACGTTTGCCAAGACAATTTCCCGATGGATGGTACTTAGAATTAGTAGTTTTCAAAGACTTAACTCGATTTTTTGAAAGTCAAGAGTAGACTTATTTAACTATGGTTTGCAGCCGTCCATAGCTCTATAACGATTTCAACATATCATAAAAATCGTATAGCTCAACGAAAACTTTTAAAATTATTGCCGTCTAGTGCGCCAGTCACCTGCAATCCTCTGATTTTCATCAGAACAATGCTTCGGTGCCTGCGGCACCTGCCCAATCTGTAAGCTCCGCAGATAACGGGACACGCCTGTGCCGTCATTACCGATCACTTACGCTAAAGTCTATATTGAGCTTTCAAAAATTTCGAGATTATTTCTACTTTTATTCCAATGACTTGGCAAGTCTAGTAAAATACCTCAGAAAGTTGTTACAATCAAGTTGAACTGGTACCGACATGGTTGAGTATAGAAAAGTTACCAAAAATTGTTAAACGTTGATTTGGGATACTCGAGCTGCTTACCAATGATGTAATTCAAAATCGCCCCGAGCTGCATTTCAAGACTTGCGACGGATGCGCACAACAAAGTCGACGATGCGGCGATCGTCTCTCTTTCTCTCTCTCTACTTGCAAGCATACATACATGCGTGCAGCAGCTGCATGCGCGGAGTGAAAGTGGGCGATGCGGCACTTCCTCTCTTTCAAAATAAAATATTTGTCCTGCGGCGCTGTCAAGCCCCCGAGCTGCCTCCCGAATACTCCTTACGTGATCGGCTCGGCCGGTGTCACGCATCGCGTTACCTAATCTCCTTCCCTTATTTCTTCATTTTTACCCATTCTCTAGATACATATACCCGTTGACCGCGATAACAATGCCTCAATTGCACTACTGAATCGTTTGTGCAAAGTATACAGTCCAAAGACCGCGAGCCGAGTTTAAAATTGTCACTGTGGAGCAACCCGAACCTCCTCTCTTTCTCTCTCTTCAAAGGTCCTTCATAGCTTTCCGTTCGAAACTCCCCTCTCGGCCCGTGATTTTCGCGACTCATTTCGCATCGGATGCGTATACAATCGTATCGGCGCCGTATCAATAGGTATATACGCGCTAAAGGATGAGTTTCTCCCATCCGTCAATTTCGACCGCATCAAAGCAGCTGAGAGAGTTTCGATGGTATTGTATACGGTGCCAGGCTCGCGAGCGGATATGAGGACAATGACAAAACCAACGCAGAGCCTCGAGCAGCTCCGTCATTAATTTTCCAATTAAATTGAGATAAGTGAGGAATGACGACGAGCGCCGCTGTTCAAAACCAACTCGTAATGAAACTGCTCGCAGCCGCGCGAGAAAGTCCTTCATCTACGACTGCACCAAGGCGCCCCGAAGAAATCGAGATGGAAAATCACCAACTCCCAATCGTCCGTGAGTTCAACGCCACCTCCAAGATTCACCAATACACTTCTATTATGCATACCTATCAAAATTCTCACACTCAAAAAAATCAAACAACACGAGACTAAATGAAAAGAAAAAACAATGAATTGGAGAGCGTTAGCGGAGGCGCCTAGAGCTGATATCCCATGATTTTACAATAGCGCATGTACGTATCGCAGCAAATCAGGCGGGAATTAAGCTCGCGGCGTCTGCCTCAATAGCCCAAGCGCCAATTACAGTAATAACGAGGCTCGGGGCTCATCCAATGCAGCAGCTCTCCTATAGACAAGCTGTTTTCTCCATTCTCGATCGGCCGATGAAAGGCTGTATCTTGGATATAGCCATGCGAAGGAGTCCAGCATTTTTGATGTGGCTAGTTTCGAAAACGAGCCGCGGTGTATCGGATGGCTCAAAATTGATATCGTCGCGGCGATCGCCGATTACCACTTGGAGAAACTTTTAATTTCTCTGCTGTGCGAGAGCGGGCCAGTATAACGACCAATCGTTACTTTGCTCTCGAGTAAGAGTAGTTTTAGACTGCTACGTTATCGATGCCATTAGTCCAGATCGAAAATGGATCGATATCGCTTCTGACGATGGGATTATTGATTTGGGATGGTAGGGTCATTTCGGATGGATAGAGCCTTTTATTTTCTCTCGGGTCCGAATTGCATCGAGTATAGTCGATCAGCGCTCGAAGAATGAGATTTTATGGAGGTTTATGGGGCCCCATCAAAACGTCAGATGTACAGTGCCGAGCGGTGGAAATATCTCCTGTTTGCGAAGCGTGCAAGAATTGTCTGACTCTTGGATACTATGCGAAAAAGCCCGTTACACAATGGAAAGTGTTGGTCATGAAGACCTATCGGTGAATTAGACCGCGAAAAGCTGCAGCTTTCTGTTTTCAAGGCCATGCGAGCGAAGAGAGTATTCAAGATGTACAACGCGTAGATTAAAATTTCTCGACACTCGAATCACCTTCTCCTTCGTTCGGACAGCTTTGCTCGGCTACCCAAAGAGAAACATGTTTCTCTCGTTTTTCTTATTTTTTTCTTTTTCATGAAAGTCGAGCGATGTAATATCGCGATTGCTTCTTCGTCCCTGCAGAAAGTTTACATAGTGTTTTTCCGAATGTATTGGAGTAAGATTTAATTTCTTCCAACTGTCAAATACGTATTACGGGACTGAATATGAGCTTACCTTTGCTCATCAGATGCCAGCGATGGAATCTGCTCATCCCCTTACCTGATTTTAATTAAGTTTATTTGAGCGTACCCTGGTTTGTTACTTACGTGATTGATTGTGAGTCTTACTGAAAAAGAAAATTTTTGGCAAATACATTGAAGCAACGAAGAATGTGATCAATACTGATCCATGAAATTTGGAATTTAGTTCAATAACGCTTTGCATCGCACAAGAAACTCTTTTCAACGACCGACGAGTCTGGCCCCACATAATCACATCTGTTGTCACATTTCAAGAAATAATGAATGTAATGATTAAAGTCAGAAGAGGATGTGCCCTGGATCGAGATTAAAATTCTTTCTTGATACCGTGTGATTCGACGCAAGGTTCCATTCCAACGGTCGGCAAAATGGACTGAATTGGTTCATCGCATCTTGGCATGAAATATTTGCTTTTCAAGTTCAGAACCGAAAGTCTCTGTGGAGTATAATTTTAACTTCTCTCTGGAGCATCAGGCAGCATGGAATGGAATAATTGATGAGAATCCATTAGAGCCTCTGTCATTTCATCACATCCAACTTAAAGTTGATGGATGGGTGTGTACCGTATCTCCGAGGTCGATCTCTATCGATTTCTTGCTTTCAGTTCAAGACGTATGGCAATTAGGGTGGCATTCTTGTTCCCAACCAACTTCCGCGTCACCATTGAGTAATCATCTCTCTCACATGTTCTCCATTCTTCACGATTTGTGTACCTTCCTTCGAATCGATCATCAAATTTTCTCCGTCGAAAGACCCTCGCTAGAGTAAATTCCAACCCCACTGGATGGCACATGAATGGCTAAATAGACTGGCATTAATATGCTATCCATCCGCATTTACAGAATATTCTATATAATAATTGCTCAATATTAAAGAGAGAATTGTTAAGCAAGCTTTCCAGCTATTCATTTCATATCATATCTTGAGATAGTGTGGTCCTTTCATTGGTACCGAACTTCTATGTTCGAAAACATATCGTGCAGTGAACGAACGATTATTATCATTGAATGCTTGTTTCATCAAGAAATGATTCATCGGTACATGAACAAGATCATTCTTCCAAGCAACTTTCGCGGATTTCAGTCTTGATAAGTGAAAACTCGAGAGTTGATTGTATCAAATGAAACTCGGTTCAAGATCAGGATCTCTCAATAGTTAATGGACTGGATCTGGTTCATTTTACTCGGTAGCGCGAGAGGTTCATTCAACTCTTTGTAAAACGATTCAGCGACTCCACGTCAATGGAAACGAGCATTTTCTCTCTCGCCGACCATCGAATCCTCAAGAGATTGGGTTGAATTGCGTATGAAATTATTTGGATAATAAGTGTGCATGATTTTACAACGTTGGCAAGTAATGCGATTTTCCGAGAGGACGCAAGATTTATGATGATATGGAAGTATGATGGGCGAGGTATTATAAAGCTCCAACGTCTAATTCATTTTTTACAACATGTTCGGAACAAACTTTGATTGCAGAGGATACAAAATGTAGAAAATTGTTACGAGGCCGCGCAGTGACTCTTCATATTTAAATTCTCCATGCATTTACGATTGGCTGTATCATAAATAAATTCATCGGATGCAGGTGATTAACGACGTCTGTGAGACTTCTTCTCTTACGATCTAATGAAATATCATCAGTGTAAAGTCATGGATTTCTTCATTGCCTAATAATATATTGTTTCAATGATGATCATATACAGTGGGAAACATCTTCAGCGAAGGAAGCGTGGATTTTGCAATCGGATTGGCAAACTCGTTAGCGAAGCTGCGGACACATCCAACTTGCATTGAAAGAGAATCTGTATAATTTCCTCCTTCGACGCGCGGTAGTAGATCAACCTGAAACATGCAATTTCGAGCCCACCAAACAAATTATTCAGTTGGCGCGTACAAATTGGCACACAAGCCTGTTATTCCTCGAAACACCTCTCGTCGCGTAACATCAAGGAGTATCGGGTAGAATGTATGGTCCAGATACGTGAGGAGTTAACACTTTTCATTTGAAAAAATTGAAAGAAATGTGTCAGGATGAATAAACATCGTTAAGAGTAATTCAGACTCATCGCTATGTACTTCGAATTTATTGTAACTATTTAAAAGATGCAGCTATTCTTGAATAGTAGTTTGCTGTGTATGGATGAGCGTTTTTTTTCAAATCTTGTTGATTCAAATAGAGTAACTTTTTACGTTAATGAAGTAGAATTTTTCGACGGATATTCCATTTCCGAGTGACAACGTTTTCTTCCGTGAAATTCTTTATCGTGATGGCAATTTTACGAAGGACTTCAAGTTGGGAGGTCAAAATATTGCATTCATCAATTCTTCAACTGTTGCATATTTATATCGCGGCATTTCAAAGGGCTGAATAATCAAACATTTCATAACAATTTTCTGTCTAATCGCGCATTTGCATGCTTCGAGTGAGATGGACATTTGGGGCGATGATCTATTCATTTCTATAATTAGAATCTTCATATTCAAATGAAATGAATCCGTTTATCTGGCAAGAAATCAGTTATGGAAAAACAGTAGTCAACGAAAAAAGTCCAGGGTAATAAGAGATTCCAAGTTTGTGTGTACAAATTTCCACGGAAACTCGGTAGAATGCATCAAAATTTGCTAGATGTGAGGAAATCAATGAGGATATTTGAGTCATATGAACGATCTGTTCAGTCACACATGAGCAAACATCCAACCACATTTTGAGAGTCTCATGCGAATTAAAAAAATTTATCACTCAACGGGTTAGCTTTCCTCATGCACCGCGGCACCTAAAATCTCGCCATACACGCATATTTTCCTCAAAGTGATTGCGTTACTCGTCCGTCGACTCATTTTCAACGCCAACAATTTCTCACCTCTGCGTGCGGCTTATCTATCTTGAGCAAGCGCAAGTTAGTTGCCGAAAAGCGTCTCGCGTCAGGCGTGGCGTCACATTCACACCGCAAATCGTTTTCTCTCAGCTCAGGGCTGCACAGATGGGTGAGTAAATCAAATCGTATTCAGCGCAAACCACGCTTTTAATTAAACCGAGCACAACCTCACCGTATTACATACAGTGCATTTACCTCCAGACGGTCACATTCCCTCGCGTCATCGCAAGGCATATGCATATCGTGCACTCGTCGACTCATCAGCTCGCTCAGTTGGGAAATCTCACGGCTTTCCCTTCGTCGTCACGCCCGCTAATTGCTCGAACCGGAGTAGCCTTCATAAAATACGTACCCGTGAAATTTCTCGGTTTCTCACCGGTCTGTATTATTAATGTGGTCTGCGCGTGCTGCCTCGTGCATTTTACCGTGGTTTTTCTAGAGTGGCCAAGGTGCGATTGCGTAAAGAGCGACACCTAGCACACACATTGTGTGGGCGCGTGGGAATGCCATCGGGCGTTCCAATTGAGAGACGATGTTTTTAGATGCGCTGGCCTTGAAAATCGATGGGATTGGATTTTAATTGGAGGACAGCGTTGAGATGGAGGGGTCTATCTTGGATTGGTCGATCAAGGTTCCAGAGAGTCTACTCACATCTATCAGAGAGTTTTGGAGATTGAGCGATGAGTTTTGGCGGTGAGAGGAACGTCTTATGATAGTTGTAATGGAGAATATTGCCTGAAAAGAAGGTAGTGCTATGAGAATTTCTGAATACTCAGTATCAACATTGTAGATGAGAAGTAAATTCATGAGCTTTAGCTTACGCGTCAAATGTCACTGTCTTGTGAAAGAAAGATACGGCGACTCAAATGCTTAAGATCGAGTTTTAATTTCCATCTACTGCACTTCACGATTTGTTATTCCCGTAATCATACGCAAATTCGGAACGATCCTCGAAACAACATTCTGAGGTCCGCTGTATGGCTATACTTTCTACTTTCAATTTCACTCTTAGCACTTTTTGTTCTCCCTCACTTTTCATTCTGTGCTCGCGCTTGCACTCGATGGCCAATCACGTATGCACAAGAAATTTACTCAGTTACTGCGAGTCTTTTCATTACATATGGGTATATAGCTACAAGCGCGCGCTCTAGGTTAGCAGATATACAAATTATGGCACACTCTTTTATGTTTCTCTTGAATGGGGGCGTCGGATCCTCGTGATCGATTCAAGAATGAATTCAAGTACGTGTAACACATCGTCAATGCCTGATGCTAATGTGTACAAACAGGTGTCTCTGTATCATTATACAAAAACGCATGGGACGTATAATCGATGCTTGTACATACGTTCGAGAGAGAGAGAAACTGGTTTCCTTCGTTAGAGAATCAACTTTCAGACCATGTGATAAGTCTACATGGTGTCAATTACCCGTGCTCTATTATCACGTTAGTGGGAAAATTTGTCGGCTATCGTCATTACATTCATTTTGAGTTAGTAAAATGTACACATGTTCAACGCTTGGACTAATTGGTTTCTTTGATGCCCATACATGACGATGAATTTCAGAAATGGCGAATGACTGGCTACGAGCAAACACTTACCTAAGAGATGAACAATTTAAATTTTAAGATGTGGCAAGCGTAAATTATGCTTTTCGAGATTGGACTTCTTGTATGTTAAGGTCCATAACCGAGATAAATACAGTATGATGAATATTCACATTGTGTAGCAAATGCAGCCGACACCAAAATTTCCCGAGGGATTTTCACTCGTCTCGATGAATGAAACCTCGAAGAATTTGCAATTCATGAAAACAGTGCTGCCTCAAGAAAAGAGCACGGCTGGGCGAAAGTGACACTTTCCGAGCAAAAATAATACTTTTTGAGCACGAAACCTGAGCCTGAGCCTATAGCAACATATGATGTGTGAAGCGACCAAACATTATTCCTCGCCTGGCAAAGACAAACAAGAGGAAGGAGAAGAAAATGGAGAGGAAAATTTCATTGTGAGATTTGTGTCAGATTCGTTCGGAAAAAAGACCGAAGAAAGAACCAGCATATCGCGATACAGCTTTTTTACAAGACGTGAGCCCTCGCGTGAGCCACAAGTTTACGACTCAAGACTCGACAAATCGAGACCAAATGAAAATGGAACTGCATCAGATTCAGATCGGTGCAGCATCTCCAAGTGCAGTCTCCAGTAAATGGGCGGTGTCGCGTAATAAATATCGATTGCACGGAAAAAAAATCAGATGAGAGGCCAGGATAATCAATCAAGCGAGTGGAGGCCACAAGACCGTTGGTAACGTGCATCATATGGTTTACGGCGTGCACGAAGCACGAGAGCGCATCGGCGCGTCGCCACTAATTGATTTTCACGGTGGCCGCGGCGCCTGGGCGTCACTCGGTCGGCATCATCGGCAGTCGGTCCCAGGCGAGCGCGACCTTCGTCGACCAGACGCGGAATCTGACCACGACTGCGCATGCACTCTTTAATCTCCGAAGGGAATTCGTAACAGGTAGTTTTTGGGCGGTGCCCGTCGTCGGCCCATTTGGACCAACGGTCGATCCCTATAACGGGGTATATTCCGTATACGCCTTTCATTGCTAACTCTGCGAGTCCCAGCCGATTGCCACGACATATAAAAATGCAAATGGGATTGCCCTTTCTGCTCGTGACGATTTTTTGAGCGTCGAGAATCACACCAGCTTCGCGTTTGAATTTGCGGTTTGATTGATGGTACTGGCGAGTGCGCTTTTGCAAGTTAGTCCTGAATCAGGGCGAGCCCTCGGAGTGCAGAGAGAGAAAGAGAGAAATCCTCCGTGAGCCCGGGGCCGTAGTTCAACTGCGTGTTCGCAACTCTGATTCGCCAAGTTCGACCGTGGCCATCTCGGCATGCGTGCGGAGGTTGCTGCCGATTCAAAAGCATGCGCTGTCAATGGCGAGCAGAAGGCTGTCGCGGGAACGGGAGCTTCGCCAATTCGCTCTCTATGACAGCTTCGCGCGGCGCGACGGAAGTTCATGAACTCCTGTCCAAATTGTAAATCATCTGATGTATTGATGTGTACAAAGTAACAATTATGGCCTAATATCTACAAATTACGGGAATCGAACGGACTTTGCATTCGAATAAGGCATAGTCAAGGAATTCATCTATATCTCAAATTTTTTTTATCACGCGTGCTCGGAATGTGCCCAATAGCGCCACGGCGTAGGCTTGCGGACAATCGCATATTGCGAATCATTACCGACTGAGGTGACGTTATTAAAAATAACGCCACGCCAGCCCTTAGCAACGTTGCACAATGAAGAATATCGTAACGTTGCTATGGGAGATTCCTCGCCCCTTGTGATAAAAAGTAGAGTGTGCAACGCGTGAGGTTAAGGTGATTCACTCGATTTTTTTCCTAACAATAGAAATCGCTGAAATCTTGCGTACTGGAAGATTTCATGGATTTGAAGAACATATCAAAATTTCAGGAGGATCGTCAACCTAGATTCCGAGATATTAATCCTCCAAATTTTGACAATTTAC